>APFE031317074.1:4272-41042 GCA_000404065.3 Pinus taeda | reverse complement strand
CAAACTATCATTAATAAAATGAGTAGGCTTTATTTTTTGTGGAGGGGGATTCAACTCCTCCAAAAAGCTCTTAGGAAAGTTAAATTGTAACCCTCATTTGAGTTGTGTTTTTTGTGCTCATGGTTTTCATGATTTTTAGTTTATATTAACTCCAATATGCACAAACTCAAATATATTTTTTCATTATAATAATAATTCATAAACATGTTTTAAACACCTTCCCAACATATACAAAAATGGCAAAATCATTCTTATTCACATAAATTATTATACAGAAATATATAGTTATTAAATAAAAAAAATTTTTTTTTTTAAAATTTAAATAAATGTTATTAATAATAAAAATTTTAACTTATTATATATATATATTTAATCTATATATGTTTTGTTTTGATTTCGATTTTTTTAAAAATTTGTTTTGATTTTTTGATTTTTTTATTTGTTTTAAAAATATTAGTTTTTTATTATAAGTATGTTTATTAGGAATATTTTATATTAATTTATTCTTCTTTTCCTATATAAAATTTTAATTTATTTAGATTGATATTTTATTTAAATTTTAAATTAAAAAATAATTATATAGAGTATTTGTTAATATTTAAATGTTTCTATTACTTATTGGTATAAATTTATTATATCTAAATGTTTGTGTATTGGTTTTATTATTTATATATAATAAATACATTCTTGAAATCTTGCAACTATATATATATGAATGTATTTGGTTATAATGTATAAATGTATTTGAGTTGTTTTTTGTTTTGTTTTGTTTTTGTTTTTGTCTCTTTTTTTTATGTATATGAATTGAAATAATGTTTTTATTAGTTGCATTTTGATAGTTAAAATTTATTTGTTGAGGTTCTTATTTTGGTAGGTATTAATGAATACGACATCTATTTCTATAGGATGTGTGTGAATGTATTATTGAGAGTGTTTGCATTACTTGTATGCATTTCTCTAGAATGTTTATTCTTCTATGTTTATGAATGTCCCATTTTGGGCTTTTGAGTATTTTTTCATTGTTTGTTTGTATGTATATGAGTGTATTGTTTGAGTATTCCTTGAGTGTTAGAGTGGTGGTTTCATTGTTTCTGTGTATATAAATATTTCTTTTGAATAGTTGATTGTATTATTTTGAGTGTTTTTTAGTATTTCTTCATTATTTGCTTGAGCCTGTATTTTTTTAGCATTTCTGTGTATGGATATTGTTTACTTGTATGCATATGAATGCATTATTTTCCGTATTTATATGTGTATTATTTACTTGAATTCTATATATATGTATGAATGGATTCTTTGTTGTACTTGTGTGTATTATTTACTTGTATTCTTTATATGTGTATGAAACTATTCTTTGCTACATTTGTATGTGTCTGGTTTACTTGTGTTCTTTGTATGTGTATGAATATATTCTTTATTTGCTACATTTGTATGTATTTTGTTGACTCGTATTCTTTGTATGTGTATGAATGTATCATTTATGTGCGTATGATTATAATATTTGCTACATTTGTATGTGTCTTGTTTACTTGTATTTTTTGTATGTGTATGAATGTGTCCTTTATGTGTGTATGAATCTATTCTTTGCTACATTTGTATGTGTCTTGTTTACTTGTATTCTTTGTATGTGTATGAATCAATTTTTGGTACATTTGTATGTCTTTTTTACTTGTATTCTTTGTATGTGTATGAATGTATTCTTTATATGTTTATGAATCTTTTCTTTGCTAAATTTGTATGTGTGTTGTTGAATTGTATACGTTGTATGAGTATGAAAGTACTATTTGTGCGTATGAATCTATTATTTGTTACATTTGTATGTGTATTGTAAATAATTGTATTCTTTGTATGTGTATGAATGTATTCTTTATGTGTGTATGAATATTTCTTCCTTATATTTTATATGTATTATTTACTTGTAGATATATGAGTTAATATATGAGTGTAACTCTAATTTGTTTCAATATATTTTTTTAGAAATATTTATTTATATGATAATAAATATACTATAATACCACCTACAAGAGCCGTAGGCCGCTTGACAATCTTTCTCTCTCTCTCAGCTAGGAAACACTCTCATTATATATGTCATTACGCCTATCTCGCGAGGTGCACATCTTGTTCCACCGAATGACGAATAAGTGCGAAGCAGCTTTCCTCCATGGCAAGGACCCATTCTCTGCTCGAAGAGACAGATCCGTATTCATAATGAGTGACTAAAACTGAAAGAATGACTAAATGAGTTAAACCCACCCTGGTGGCAGACCGAGCACACTACCCGCACGTGCTGGCTCGACCTAGCCACCCCCAACTCCCGTGCTGCCTCCTGCGGCCTCCTCGCCTGGCAGCCTCCTGCTGCTGGGCTTTCACATCCTTGCTCTGCCCCCCTTGGGTCGCCTCCATCTCTCGGCAGCTCTTCAGCTGAGTGGATCAAGCGTTTGCGCTAAGGGTTGGCACAGGCACCAGCTCTGCTGTGCCTAGCCATGCCATCTTCTGGGGACCCGGATCTCATGAACCCTCCCCTGCCTCCTCCTCCGAAGGTTTCAGCTTTCAAAGCCTTGATTGCCTCTGGTAGCAAGCGTATGCCTTCAGCCAGTCATCAGAAGTTCGTTAAGAAGCTGGAAACCATTCCCTCGGTAGCTCTCCCTAAAGAAGAAACATGCAAAGCAGCATTGAATCTAGCTGAGAGAGGTCTCATAGGCCAGTTCACGGGCCTCTGGCCCTCACCCAAGATGGTGGAGGATTGGACTCAAAGGAACTGGAAGTCGTTAATCAAAGAAGGAATAAAAAGTTATTTTGTAGGCAAAGGTTTTTTTGTCTTCGTCTTCAAAAGTGCAGAGGACAGAAGCCTAATTTTTACAAACGGACCATATTTCATGGGCCCCCAAGGTCTATACCTCAATAGATGGTTGCCAGACTTCGATCCAACTCAGGATGTCCCATCTGCTATTCCGGTGTGGGTGCGGCTCCCTCACCTCCCACTTCACTTCTGGAATCAAAAATCCCTCCAGATCATCGGCAATGGGTTAGGAAAATACATAGATCAAGCTGTAAGGAAAGATCAATACTCATGTGCCTGCAGCTGTGTCGAAGTAGATCTGGAGGAGGGCCTGCCGGAAGCCATCAAACTCACAGTCGCAGGATGGACGCATGTCCAAGAGCTGGACTACGAACAACTCCCATTTAAATGCAGACACTGTCATGGTTATGGACATTTCGCCAAACACTGCAAGAAAAAGGTGGAAGAACAACCAAACCAACAAAATGGCAAGCAATGGACCCTAATCCAAAAAACCACCAACCACAAAAAAGGCAACGGGAAAGGCACTTTGAAAGAGGCAGCAAGCAGCTCCAACCACAACCAAGAAAAGAACTTAAAGGGCAAAGAAAGCATACAGAGCATCCCAGCTACAACAGTCATTGAAGATTTGGAACAGACAGTCCCTCCCATCACCAACAAAGAAGACGGTGAATTGGCTCATCTGGAAGCCTCCCAAGGAAGCCCTACCAACCCTTCATACGCAGATGTCATAAGGAAAAAACCAGTGGACAGATCTAGCTCTTCGGAGGATGAAACCTACGAGCAACCCACAAGAAAAGTTGGCAGGAAATCTCGCAGAGAAATAAGGGAAGAGGAGGCGGAAAGGCTCAAAACTCAAGGAAGACAGCCTACAATAGAGATGTCTATTGGGAGAAACTCCAGGAACAGGCCCCCTAAGGGAGGCTCCCAACCCACCCCTGGTAAATAATGCGCCTCGTCTCTTGGAACTGCAAAGGTCTGGGTAACCACTCGAAAGCAAAAGCGGTCAAGGACCTCCTCAAAATAGAACCCTCAGACATCCTCATGCTCCAAGAGACCACGATAGAGGGGAAAGCCCTTCTAGATATCAGTAAGAAGAAATGGAAGAAAAGCACAGGAAGAGTAGTCAGCTCAAGAGGCACATCCGCAGGGCTTGCAACTCTATGGACAGAAGACCTCTTCCTGTTGAACAAATCCCACGAGACTCAGCACTGGATCTACATGGAACTAGTGCACTGTACAAGTAAGTTGACCATCTCCCTCTTCAATCTTTATGTACCTGTCCTTTACTCTGAAAAGAGAGACTGCTGGAATTCCCTCTCTGAATTTCTAGAGCAGCGATCCCTAAATAACATCATCCTGCTGGGGACCTAAATATTGTCTTAAAACCCAAAGAAAAAAGGGGAGGAATCAATAACAGAGATCACATGCTCCCCCTGGTGGAAGATCTCATACAACAGTGGGATCTTCTTTATTTCACACCGATAAAAGGGCATTACACATGGTCCAACAACAGAGTGGGAGAGGACCACATTTCTGCCCGCCTGGATTGATTCCTAGTCCAAGGCACTCTGATGATGAATAAGAAGATTATCACTACCAAAATCCTACCCAAACTGACCTCAGATCATAAACTAGTTCAGCTCATACTAGAAGATGAAGAAGACCTGGGCCCAATCCTTCTAGCCAAAGAAGGGATGGATTCATAGAAACAGTGAAAACAACTTGGGCCAAATCTATTACAGGATCCTCTAGTTATGTGTGGGAACAAAAGCTAAAAGCTACAAAGTTTGCCTTGAAGGAATGGATTAGGAAACCTGTCCCAAATCCTTCTAGCCAAAGAAAAGAAATAGTGCAGTCATTAGAGGCATTGCGGGCTGAAATGGAAAGCAGAGAGATCACCTCAACCCTGCTCGACAAAGAAGTAAAAATTCAATGCTCAGCATTTTGATCTTTCAGAACAGAGGAAGAGCATTGGAGAATAAAATCCCGAAGTCTGTGGTTGAAGGTGGGCGACCGAAATACCTCCTTCTTCCACCGCCAATACGTGCAAGACTCTCCAGGAACCACATCTCTGAAATTATAACAGCAAAGGGACAGGTTTGTAAAGGCATCAGTCAAATAAAAGAGGTTGTTGAAAGTCATTACAGAAGTTTGTACACCGCAAGCAACCAAGGCAACGAGGAAGAAACAGCAAATCTCCTCTCAAACATTCCTCTTCTGGTCAGCCCTGAAGACAACTCTGCTCTCATCCAATCCATCACTGAAGAAGAAATCATCAAAGTTATTTGGTCTATGGATTCGGACAAGGCCCCAGGGCCTGATGGATTTACCATACATTTTTATAAGACTTGTTGGGATATCATCAAAGTGCATCTATTAAAGATGATAAAAGGCTTCATGAAAAAAGCCAAGGTAGGAGGAGGAACAAATTCCACCTACCTCGCCCTCATTCCCAAAGAAACCAATCCTGAAATCTTTGCTAGATTTAGGCCTATATCGTTGTGCAACGCATCATATAAAATTCTAGCAAAGCTTCTAGCAAACAGGATTAAACCCCTGCTAAACAAGCTAATCTCTAATAGCCAAGGTGGCTTTGTAGAAGGCAGGCACATCCTGGATAACGTCATCCAAGTCCAGGAGATGATACACTCAAGTAATCAGCGAAAAGAAAAAGGTATGCTGATAAAACTTGACATGGCTAATGCATTCGACCGAGTCAATCACTCCTTCCTATACAAAGTCCTACACTCCTTTGGCTTCTCCTTCCATTTTGTCAACCTCATCAGTGCCTGCACTGATAATCCCTGGATCACCCCCCTTGTTAATGGTCATCCCACCTCCTTCTTCCAAGCTCAGAGAGGTCTCAGGCAGGGATGCCCGCTCTCTCCCTTCCTGTACATTCTGATGGCGAACTCTCTCAGCATAAAGCTATCCTTTGAAAAATCTTCAGGCTCCCTTCCAGGCCTCAAACCTTCCAATAGCTCTCCATCTCTAAACCACGCTCTATCTGCGGATGACTCTCTCCTTCTTGGAGGGGCTTCTGCTAGAATAGCCAAAGCCTTTGATTCTATTCTAAAATGCTACTGCAGGGTCTCAAGAGCTTCAATCAATGAAAGGAAAAGTGAAGTCTACGGCTGGAATATTGGGCAGCAAGAGCTCACATGCATCTCAAACATCCTCGGCTTCAACGGCCATGCCCACTGGGAGATGATAAAATACCTCGGCCTCCCCATCACAATTGGGTCAAACAAGAGGTTGTTGTGGATCGACATCATCGGCAAAATTAAATCAAAAATAGCATCCTGGGGAGGACACTGGCTCACAAAAGGAGGCAAGGCAATACTGATTAAATCTATGCTATCGGCTCTCCCAATCTATCAAGCAGCTTTCCTACTCGCTCCAAAAAGAGTGACGGAACAAATCTCCAGAATTCTTCGCGACTTCCTCTGGCAAGCGGGGAAGGGAAACCAACACAAAATTCATCTAGTCAAATGGGACCTGGTTAAACGATCCATTCCGGAGGGAGGTCTACAAATCCGTGATCCAGCTCTTGTAAATTTGGCGATGGGTGGTAAAATTTTGTGGAAACTCTTTAAGGATCCAAAGCACCCTGTCAGCGAAACGCTGAAATCAAAATACGCTCATAATGTGCCGCTCAGGAATCTGCAGGTAAGCCAAATACCCAACAGCACTTAGGTCTAGAAACTTTGCAACAGAAGTTTAAATCTTTTCAAAGGAAGGGCGTCTAAGATACCGGGTAATGGCAAACACACAAACCTGTGGTTCGACCGAATAATGGATCAAAATCCTCTCGCGAAAGCAGAAGAAATCGCTGAGATAAAAAATTGGTTGGAACGCGCAAGGATCAACAGCGTGTATGACTTATCCAAATGGGACAGTCACGGAGATTGGTATGGTTGGGATTTTTTAGGAGTCCCTGAGCGTTTACAACAGCAGAAGCATATCCTTGAAGAAATGCTGGAAGAAGTGGCCCCAGTAAATAGAAAAATGAAAGACAGTTGGGGATAGGGGCATTATGGAAGCTACACTACAGCAGCAACATACAACGCACTTCAATCTAATAGGAACAACAGCAAAACATCGGAGTTCTGGAAGAAAGTTTGGGAACCGCTCACCCTTCCAAATGTAAACTTCTTCTTCTGGATGTTGGCCCATGATAAGCTTCTAACCGGAGACAATCTGATGAAAAAAAACATAGTCGGTCCGCATAGATGTGAACTGTGCAGAAACAGCTCAGAAACTGCCAAGCGCCTCTTCATGGAATGTAAGTTTGCAAAAGAAGTGTGGGGACTCACTCTCCATGAGCTACAAATCATAGTTCCTACTTACAACTGAGTATCTGATCTATTCCATTCATGGAATCAATGTTATCCCAATAAAATTCCCATCAAATCCTTTTGGAGGAAGGTCTGGAACGCCATCCCCAAATTTGTGTGTTGGCATATCTGGCTATCCCGGAATGATCTGATATTCAATGAAAAGGTGCATACTTCCTTCTCCGTATGGCAAAGGCTAAATCTTTCCTCCTAGAAGCAAACCAACAACATTACTTCATAGATGATCCACTTCTTCTCCCTAAAGAAGAGAGGTGGTTGGGCCCCCTCTACTCCCACCCACAGAAGCAGCTATCTACCCCTCACACAGTAAATTCGATCTGGTGCAAAAGAGACCCTGAAGAAATCTTTCAAGAATGGTGGAGAAATCAAAAAATCACAACGATATTCTTTGACGGAGCCTCCAAAGGCAATCCTGGGGCAGCAGGAGCCGGAGGGGTCATCTATGCCCCGGATGGAACAAGAAGGGACAGATTTTGTTGGGGCATCGGGCAGAAAACCAACTATCAAGCAGAGATCCTTGGTCTCCTCAAAGCTTGTCAAATTGCCAGGGACAGAGGAGACAAAGAATTCCAAGCTTTTGGAGACTCTGAGATCATAATAAAAAAATTAAATACGGAAAAATTGTTCACCAATGCAAGTCTCAACAAAACTCTAAATAGACTGAAGAGAGTTCTGCTCGATTTCGACTCCTACAAATTTCTCCACATTCTCAGAAGCTTGAACAGCAAAGCAGATCTGATGGCGAGTAAAGGGTGCACTCTTGGGAAAGGACAACTTCTCACAAATGATGAAATTTCATTCCATTCCTGAAATCCATGAGGAAGAGGCATTTTGTAACAGCTCAAAAGACAGCACTAGAAACAGAAATAGAAGTAATGTACTGTTGGTTGCCATGGCGTAAGTCCAAACTTTTCACCAAATAAATAAAATCATACCCGTTTGAGTTAAAAATTTATTATATAAATTTTACAAATTTAAATATCTTAAAAAATAAATTTTCCCATTTAAAATTTTAAACAATGTTGTTAATCATAGATTCTAAACTATTCATCCCCCAAGGAGGGTGCTCATACAGTAGGACAATGACCACTAACTCAAATGAGTTTGAAGAAATTAATGAGAAGGGGTATATTTGCATGGTTGATAGTGCACCTACAACTGTGACATAACCTACGTTGTGCATAGGAGAGGTTGAAGGTGATGGTTGTAGATGTGTGAGAATTTGAAGAAGGACAACTCATCTTACACGAAGACTTGAGGAGTTGACGAGTGATAATCATGAGTGAATTTGGAAAAACAATCATGTATGATGAAATTGGCTCGACAAATGTTGATAAATAAAGATGACCTACAATTTATCTAGTTGCTAGGGGTTTTCCATTAGTGCAGATCCTATTGGGAAATTGTTCTCCTTTGTAGACTTACCATTCATGGTCAAGGAAAGTTTAGGAATCAAGTGAACCAATGTCAGTTGGGGGATGGAGCTAGCTTTACTTGTAAGGCTGGTAGTTGTTCTCAGCAAGTAGATATCATCCTAAAACATGCCACTTCGGGTGCACTACAACTGCAGAGAGGGAGTCATAGGTTCACAATTTTGTTCATTTCCATCTTGAACTTATCCTCAATCATAGATTTGATGATATCATTGTCTTCTAGGAATTTTGGTTTTATTTTCCATGTATGGGCATGTTATTCTTGGTGGGGATTTATTACATGGGATTCTGAGTTGGTTTTTGAGCCTTAGTGTAGCCTTTGTTTCCACCCGACCTCCCCTCTTGGACTCTTATCTTCCTAGTTTTTCTTCTCGAGTTTACCTTTCTTTTCTGTGGTCCTTACTGGATTCCCTCTTATTCTACCCTGACTCCCACCCCTCTCTATGTCATTATGTGATCTACTTTCCACTTCTATGTCTCTTATCCCAAGGCGGTTTTTCATAAATGGTATGGCCTCATGGCTAGACATTGCCTTTCAGCCTCCCATTGTATCGGGAGAAGAGGTCGACTAGGTCCCTCCTCAGCCTCCAACTCCCCTCCTCCTATTGCTAGTCAAATATGTGCATAGTCAACTGCATGTTCCATTGTGAGTGGATGCACAAGTATTATCCCTGAAGTAGTACAGATAGCCATTTATGAAATGGAAGACTAGATCCAACAGGGAAAAAGGTTTATTCTTGACAACCATGTTGAAAAAGAAGCCAAAGATTGTATCCATGATGTAGGAAACTCTACTAGAGCTCATGCCTTATCCTACATGCATACAATAAACCTATACTGGCACATTAAAACTCTTATGGGTATAGCTCTTATCGACAAAGCTAACACACAACAAGAGTTGATAATTTACATGGATAAAATTGTGGAGGAGGTTGATAAGCTTAAGAAGAAAGTCACAAGGCTTGCAAAGGCATTAGGAAATTATGATATTTCTTCTCCTCACAAGGATAGTGAACAACAACCACCTCTCTAAGTGGATTATGTTGCTGAAGTATGATCAAGCGAACCAGTTATCCGAAGAGAAACACAACTCAAGGAACCATTATGTTTATGTTTATGTTTATCAATTCATATTTTATGTTAGTTCAAAGTTTTAATTTTAGTTTGAGAGGCAATATGGTTATCTAAAATAGTTTTAATAGGAAAATTTAAAACTTATGCTACTGGTCTCGTCTACCAATAACCAAATTTTTTGGCTATGTATATTCGAGTAGTCATAATATAAAAAACCCTAAAAAAATATCTTAAATGATCTAATATATAAGTTTATATTAGTAATAAGATTTGAAATCATTATAACCAAATGTTTATAGTGTCAATTATAAATTTTAAATTCTTCGATATACAAGGTTATATTACAATAAAATTCAAAATTATTATATTAATATATTATAAATTTAATTCTTTAGTTATTTGTTACTTATTTTTTTCCTAAGAAAGAAACCATAGTTTTATTCAACCTGAAACAAGTAACAAAACTACATTTTGTACATGCTTAAAGCATTCAGCTTGAGAAGTCTCTCGACTCACGAGCAAAATGAAGAGAGAAAAATAAAATTACATATAAAAACCAAAGTTAAGTGTGATAAAAATCACTTGACTTCTAATTTTTTCCTTTGTTTTTTTTTTAACCTTTTCCCACCCCCTCGGGTTGGGGTCAACTGGTATTAATGCTAATTCATTTGCAATTTTCAGTGGAAGGGTTTCTTTATCTAAGTCTAAACTATCAGAGACATGCTCTTTTTGTACCTCCCAATCAATTTTCCAAGGGAGCCTCATTTTTATGTTGATCTGATACTTGGTTCTCTTCTATTTCAGTATCTTTTTGTTCATTGAACACGACCCCATTTTGGGATTGAGTGACCTCATCTGCTTGGCGTGAAGGATCCTCCATATTTTCCTCTACTTCTTCTAATAGGTAGGGGATTGAGGTATGCCAACCTTTTGGTTTATGAACTTGCTCGTTTTTCTTCTTTGGGATATTTTTTTCCCATAGACATGTGCTTTAGAAATGACCTATTTGAAAGCATGTTCAACATTTAAATGTCGTATTCTCATGGTCTAATACTTGTTTCCATTTTTTTTGTGTGTTTCATTTGAATGTAATCATGTAGACCTTTATTCATGTCCATTTATTTCTACACAAATTTTAGTAAAGGAAAATAAACCTTTCTTTGATCTCTCAAGGTCCGTCTTTTTGTATTTTCCCAGAGTGTTCCTGAATTCCTCCAAGACTTTAGGGTGGTATAATGGGAGAGGGAGATTTGGGAGCCTCACCAAACTAGCATTGTTGAAATCACCATGCTTGTGACATCAATCTTTGGGAACCATGGGGTGATGAAGAGCCCAACTCTACCCCAGAACTAGGGCCCATCATTCAGGATGATCTCCAAATCTTCCAATGTATCAAATTGAACAATAAAAAAGCTTTTGGATCATAAATAGATGTCACAATTTAGGGTCTACGAGGAAGAAACCCACTAATTAAGAGCATGTGATTTAGGCGAAAAGCCATTGAACCTACAAATAATAACTTTGGATTGAAGAGTAGTAAACAATGAGCTTACCTCTAGAATGTTCAACTCCATGCTCAATGCTTGTTTCATTTGTTCCACGATGTATGGACCTGGGTTGAATTATAGTTGTTTCGTTGAATGATTCCCTTGTACTACATCCTTGAAAGAAGTAGATCCATTGGGGTTTCTGTGACCTAAAACTCCACCACATAATCTCAAGGTTATAAAAATGGTAGAGTTCCTCGTGATGTGGTATTGTTTCAACTGGGGGGGGTCCTGGAGCACCTTTCCTTTAAAAGACAAACATTGAGATTTAGCAGGGATTTCCAACCCCATTTTAATCATCTACTTCAGAGAAACCACCACATCAAAGCCCCCAATCTAAAATAGAGTGGATTTCCCATTTATGTTTTTTTAAGAAAAATTTGCAAGGGTTCCTGCTAACACTTCTCATTTTATGGTTTGTTTAGTAGCAACTTGTTAGAGTGAGAGAAAATGCAGGAGGGAACTCCTTGAAAGGGCCAAGAACAAGGAAACACAAGCAACCTCATCGCCGTGAACGTTGAGGCCATTTGGGCCAAATGCGCAAAAGAGCCTAGAGTGTGAAGGAGACATATATCTGCTTTCAACTCAAATGGGTGCACCTTCCTCGAGCATCCCGAAATGGTTAGACCCCTACCATGAAAGCAAAACACGAATTCATTTTTCAATCTATGAACCAAGACTGCAAGCTCACCTCGATCTTTGTCAATAGAAGTTTCCACATGATAGAGTCTCCTTTGGCTAGCAAAGCCCATGCACAATTTATAGTGAGGTAACGACCCTTCCCATAAATAAAAGCCCAAAATAACCATCGATCCATGTCAAAGAAGAAAAAAGGCTCTTTACCACCATTATTTGGACCTTCTCCACGGTGAGTCTCGAGCACAAAGCCATTGGCAATGCCAAAGGGGAAGATGCATCTGGAAAAAAACCTAGGCCATTGCACGAGAGCCATATCCTTCCTACGACTTGTTATTTGTCACTTATTAAAATAATATAGCGAGGATTTCCATTAATAAAAATGTTCACCTATAACACACAACAAGTATGTTAGAGTGGCTATTACAATGAAAAGTTCTTCCATGAATCTAAAAATAAAGGAGCTAAAACCCAACCTTTGCCCAAAAAAAGAAGGGGTGGGGTGGTAGATATCCAATACTAGACCTTCTAAAGCTTCATCTACTACTTCTTAAGAACATAAGTAGATTCTTACAATTTGCTTGCACAGGATGATGCAAAAACAAAACAATATTTATAAGATTTGAGACAAATCAGCCCATTGTTAGGCCCACAGGGAGGAAAGAGAGTTCTTAGCACCAAATTTTCAAGGTTTCCTTGTTTAAAATTTTCTTACTTCTTGTTAAAGGAGGGGAATAATTCATATTAGTTTTAGCACACCTGAATAGGAAGGAGAAGAAGGGGGGGGGGGGGGGGGGGGGTGGGGTGGCGGGTGTTGATTTTCCTGCTCATCCCTCATTCAAATTCTTCTTCTTTCTTTTATGTAAGAGGGTTTTTGTTAGTATCCTTGAATGAAGAGTTTTCCTCAATGGATGAATTAATATTTTTTGGAGACACTTGATATGAGAATGACTGATCAACTTGGGCCTCAACACCCATCACTTTTGCCTGTGGGGACTTGAAAACTTCATATCTTTTACTAAAGGCAGGATGTCGATGAGATTCAGGCTTGCTAACATGCAACCTCTTAGTCAATTGCTTCTTGTGTTTTTGTGTAACTACTTTGAATGCTCCTTGCTCATCATTTCTATGAGAAGATGATAGAGGATTAGAAGAAAGTTGAGAAGTTGGAGCCTTAAGACAAATTTTTGCAAAGTGCCCATACTCATGACAAAAATTACATTTAAATGGACCCTGTTCACAATCCAGAGCCTAAACATGGGACCAATTGTAAAAGTTAAGTTGAATCACCTTTGGAAGGCCTTTTGAAAAATATATTTTAATGTAAATTACGATTCAAGAGAAGTTATTCTCCTTGTCCATATGACTATAAATATATCAACCCAATTTATCTCTTATAGGCTTTAAAATACCTTCACCCCAACAAAGAAGGGGAATAGATGACAATATGATCCACATTGGTGCAGATGAAATTTCCATCATGGGGTTGAAATCCATAGATCAATGGGTGAGAAACATTCTTTTAATGCCTAAGAAAGAAGGCCCATATTTGTAGATTTGATCACTATCCTCCTTGTTTTAAAAAAGAAAAGCATAATACTTGTTTCCACAATAGAAAATACCAACGGGTTCATGATTTACCCAATTAACATAAATCCATTCTAAAACATAATTATAGCTAGGCCAAGGGCTAGTGAACTTACCAATCAAACATCTTTCCTTCATTGTAGTCGCATTCTTCTTCTCAGAGGAGAAAATTCCCAAATCAAGTGAGGGAATTGATTATGCTATTTTAACAAATCTGCTTGGGAGACCCATTGAACGAGTAATGATCTCAACCACTTAAGAACTAGAGAAACACCACCAAATCATAGTCCTGTAACAAGAAAGACCCCAGTGAGCTGGGAACACATGGAACATGAAAGGAACTGCCAAATTGATAACAAACTGAACCAACTGAAAACTAAGCCAAATCTTGATTCAACTACAAAAACTCCATATCTATCATGAAGATTGAAAAAATACGCACTCATCCACGAATTTAACTCGAAATCTACAACAAAATGATCGACACCAGGAGGAATAACAATGAATAAGAAACTCTAGTTGCTTGCTTCTGCGATGCTTTCATCACCGTTACTTTCTTGAAACAATTGACAAACCTATTTAAAAAAATATATGTTTCAAATTTTATATATATTTAACAAAATTATCTTTATCAAAAAATGTAAAGGTTCATGTATTGATCACAAAGAAGAGACTCAACAAGAGCAAGCTTCATGTCTGAAGCCCCTGTAACAAATTGGTATCAGAGCCAGAAGCCATCTGATTCATTGCGGTTAGTACTCAAAAATCTATAACTATATAGAAATGGATAGTTCTAGCAGATCAGTTTCTTTCAGAGAACTTGAAGACAGAGAACAAGTTGAAGAAAATCCCTTAAAATATATGTTTGCATCATCATCTACAAAAGTTTTGAACTCTACCGAACTTGAATATCTAGAGAGTCAGCCTACACCTAAGCGGTGTTTGCCTAGTATATCATCAGAAGTATATTCTAATTTGTCTATGTTTCACCTTAAAGCTGTAACTAGAATCTTTATTAAAGAAAGTATTAACCAAATACAAGAGAACTCTGATTCTGTACAAGCACTTTCTCTCCTTGATACTAAGAAACTTCAGGCTGAAGCCAAAAGGCTAGGAACCAAATATTTGCATCTAGGATGCATATGGGTAGGGATCAATCCCTTAGTCCACAGAGGACTGAATACCTTTGTTCTTGCCACAGTCAGAGCTCTAACACATAACAAGTATTTAGATTCATTGATAGGAGGGATGGTTGCTCCATTGTCAAATGGACCAGTATACTTTGATTTCTATCCTAACTTTTCTATATATACATTTGATGAACACATCAAATATATTTTGCAACTACAAATTCAAACAATGGGGTTTGACATGAAGAAAAAGAGAAATAATATTGCCATTCAAACTCGTGGCTTTTTTAGACACACAAATACCCTCTATCTTGCAATCCTCCATGCTCCCAGCAAAGAATCCAAATCCAATGTGGTTGTTCTAATAAATACCCATAATCAAAAGTTAGAACATCAGATTATTAAACGGGAAGATTTAAGTTTCCCAGAACATTGGGTCATTGATAACCCAAAACCTCCAATAATGCAAAAGATCACTTCTGCCGATATACAAGAAGGACCGTCATCTATTGTGGTGTCCTTTCCTAGAAGATCTACAATAGATCGTAGACGAATCGATTTAGCTTGCAAATCATGATATATGTATATTGATCCACAAATAGTAGATACTGCCAGTTCTTTTACACCATCTATAAATTGCCCACATATAGATTTATTTGAATATGCCCAGATTGTAAACTTTTCATCTCTACAAGTCATTTGCCCAAGCTGCAATCAAAATATAAATCTCAATAGCCTTGCTGATTCTGTCATACATCAGAACCACCATCCAAGGATAGGAGAATCTCCTCCTACAACTTCTGTCACTCTGTGTCCTAATCCTAAGTGTTACTGAAATACCATTCCCTCAAGATATTGATCATGTATTAATGATTCATGAGCTTCCATATTTGGAAAATGAAGATCCCTGCCTCAAAGACATGTTTAGCAAAATGTGTCCTGCTGGTATGCCACTCTATGGTCTAGGATATCTAGAACAACTTGATGAGATAATCCCTCAATCCATATTTAACAACTTTGTGCCCTCTGATTGTAAGAAGCCTTCAAAACCAGAAATGCACAAGTTCTTTTCAGTTATGGAAGGATGTAAGAATCATACAATTGATCATCAATGGATGAAAAATATGCTTAATTAGGACTTATACACTCATCCTGAGGCTGAAAGTTTTGACCTTACCACTCCATACCCAGAAAAAATAAGATTATCCCATTAATGGAAAGCATACATGCAAAATAACAACATTTGGTTGTCTTTTTATGAATGGAAGAGGAAGCAAGAAAATACATATGTACAAATGGTAGATGCTAAATCATCCTCAAAAAAACATTCTTGGACTGCCACAGATGGCATTAAAATTCAAACTTCTACCACCTTCCCTCCTTACAAAGGCATTGTATTAGGAGAAGCACAGAACATCGCTAAAGTTATTATGATGGTCTTAAAGGATGATAGTGCCCTTGGCATTGATGGTAGAATACAGAAAGCCAATGAACAAATAAGCTGGACAAATACAACAGTTAAAGGGCTAGAAATGAATTGTGCAAAGTCTATTGAAGTTAAAAAAGATTTTGACAGTATACAAGTCTATGTAAATAGTATTAACATAACCATAAATGATGTGAATTATTCCACTACTGCATTGAAAGGTTTTGTCAAAGAATCCTTAACAAGGATAGAATATGTTGAAAAGAAAGTAGATATGGGAAAACAATCTACTCAGGAACCTATTGAAGAATTGTCTGAAATTTTTGATAAACTTCATATAGCCCCCAAAGACAAACCGATTCCTGTTTCTTCACTGTTCAAGAGATCTATAAATATTCAACATATTGTTAAGCCTGTTGATAAATTTCCTTCTCCATTTCCTAAAGAAATAGTCGAAGAAAAATCTGAGCCAATAACTATCTCCTCACTATTTAAAGAAGCAGAGCAACCTGAAAGCTCAAAACCACATCTGTTCCCTATCTATGAGCCTCTCCAAAGCCAATATACTAGGTATCCAACACTTGATCTCAGTGGGAAAGGGAAACTTCCAGAAACACATAACTTCCATCTTGAAACACATAGAGAATAGAATATTGACAATTTGAGTGTTGCTAAGATTCGACAAATGATAGATCTTATGTCTACAGAATACAAGCTTATGTGCATAAGGGGAAAAAATGAAATAGAAGCTTGTAAATCTATCGTTCAGTGTTTCACTGGAACTTTGTTGAGATGGTGGGAAACAGAATCATCACTAGCATTAGTGGAAAAAATGGAAAGTGAGATTCTGAAGGATGAAGGGGGAGATATTATTCACAATTCTGATGGATTTCCACAAAGCAATATGATTGGGGCACTAACTTAATTTATTTTAGAACATTAGTGTCGAGGAGAACTTGAACTTGCCAATAAGCATGAGATAATTCTCATGAATATAAAATGTAATAAAATGTCCCATTATGAAGATTTTCATAGGGATTGGATTTAAAGAATATATGAGGTTAAAGATAGCAAAAATATCTTATGGAAGCAAATCTACATAGCGGCATTGCCTTTTAAATTTGTAGATTATATAAGACAACAAGATGCTTTTAAGTTTCCTTTTGAATCCTTTACTTTGGGAGAAATATACAACATCACAACAAAAGTTCTCGTAAATTTATGCACTAGTATGAAAGTTAATAAATCTCTGCAGAAAATGTCAAGACTACTAGACAACAAATCCATCTGTAGCAAGTATGGTCTCACTATAGATGACCCCCTAGTAAAAAGAAGAAAAGCTAAAAAGAAGTCCAAGAAAGCAAAAAGAGAAGAGTACAGAGAATATTCATAGAGGAAAAGAAAAGGGACCAAGAAAAGATAGTATAAATATGTGCCAAAAACACATTACTATGAACCCAAGAATATTCATCTGTAGACACAGAAGAAAGATTAGTGGAATAAATTGATTTGTTGGCTCTGTGGCCAACTTGGACACCTCCAATCGTTGTCCTTTAGAAGAAGAATCTAAGAGAAACAGAGGAAAGAAATCCTTTGAATCTGCAAAGAAGAAAAGGACAATAAAAACAGAAGGTATGGTGTCAATTTTGTGTTATAAATGTGGTTTTAAGAATCACAAATCTGAAAATTGTCCAAACATCTCATTTAAAGAACATATACAACAACGACAACTCTATTCAACATTTGAACCCTCTGAAAGTTCTTCTTCAGAATGCTCTGACATGAATGAATGTGACTGTACTGATTCAGATAACTGCCAGTGTGAATCAAGCACTAACTCAAAAATTTCATTTGATGAAGACTTTGTTTCTCAGCCAAAGGAGAAATTTCTCATGGCACAAATCATGGACGATGCAGAAACAAAGCTACTTGCCCATATCAGAACATTAGGAGAAGGGGAGATGAAAGAAAAGTTACTAGAAACTTTTCTAAGCATAATGCACAAAAATCAGGGAAGCAGTAGCAAGACTGCCTCTAAAACTGAACCAAAGGAATTATTCATCGATGCCTCATTTGAAAGAAATAAAAGAGCTTTTAAGAGAAGCCAATAGAAATCTAAGACCAAATCCCTCACATTAGGAGAAATTAGCCAAGAGATTCATCATCTCAAAAAAGAAATTGTCTCCCTAAAAGCACAAGTCTCTGAGTTAGAAAAAGGGAAGAAACCTGAGGATGAATATGATGAGTACTTCACTAACCCAAATATTGAAATATTTTAAGGAAAAATGGATGATACTATAGGTTTCACCAACATGAGAGTAATTGCTATCTAGTATTAGCAACATCCTCCCTAAGAACACTTATTGACTCCAGAGCAGATGCCAATATTTTGAATTAAAAAATAATACCTGCAAAGTACTGGGTATAATCCTTTAGACAAGTGATTGGGTTAGGAAACAAAGATCTACTGTATGAAGTCCCTCAGCCTTCTATTTGCTTTAAAGAGAACTTTATCAAATTAAAATTTGCTATTGCAGACATTCCTATTGGCTATATTTTCGGGAATGTATTTTTTGCAGTTGTAGAGCCACATGGATCAACTAGATTGAAAAATGGTAAGGTTGGTTATTTTATATCTGTACCAAGCTCAAATGGGAAATTACAAATAGTCAAGTTACCCTTTGTCTCTACTCCCAGAGTGTCTACCATGGTACAAACTTCCTATAGTATCTGATGTGTCCCTAGGTAGCACAAAGTTGTTTAACACTTCGCGGTGCTTCCAAATTTAGGATAATGGCAATCTTCGCAGGGTCCACCATCAGTCCTTGTTTGCAGACCAAGCAATGCAGAAGATCGAAAAAGCCAAAAATAAGATTGAAGAGCTCAAAGAGCTAAAGACCACCATAAAGATAGGAGATTATCTTCAGACTCCTATAATTAAACAAAAGGTCTCAAGTCTGAGATCATAGATAGAAAAAGAATGCTGTGCTAAAGAGCCAAATGCGTTTTGGTATCGAAAACAACACTGTGTAGAATTTCCCTACAAAGATGAGTATGAAGGAAAACCATGCAAGAGCAGAGCAATCCTATGAACAAAGAATATAGAGATCTCTGTAAAAAAAGAGATAGAAAGCCTCCTAGAAAGGAGATTGATCAGAGAATCTAGCAGTCCTTGGAACTGCTATGGTTTTTATGTTAATAAACATTTAGAACAGTTAAGAGGGATCCCAAGATTGGTCATAAACTACAAACCTCTGAATATTGTCCTATGAGACGATACTTATCCCATTCCTCATAAATGAAATCTTCTAGCAAGAATAACAAAGGCTAAAGTATTTTCTAAATTTGATATGAAATCGGGATTTTGGCAGGTGCCAATCGATGAAGATGATAAATTTAAGACAGCTTATAGTGTCCCAACAAGACACTATGAATGGAACGTCATGCCTTTTGGACCAAAACATGCCCCCTCCAAATTCGAAAAAGTTATGGATAATATTTTGAAGCCCTATTTTAATTGGTTACTAGTATACAATGATGATATACTTATATTTTCAAAAAATGTTCACGATCACTTTAAGCATATCCAATTTTTTTTTTTTTTTTTCCAAGGAAAAAAAACTAACTTTTTTATAAGGAATAAAAAAGTTACAAGCATATGTATAAACATTCCGGCTCATCCTGAGCGCTTTTGGACCTTTTTCTGTCCTCAAGTAGAGATAAACTCATCCCCTTGTAATCGTCGCGTCCAGACAAAAAGAAAAAAGCACATACACAGCTTATTTCCATCACTGATACGTTACCTTCACTCAGGCAACCTCTATCCATAAACAGTTTAAAGAAAACATATCAAAAATGAGAAACGTGGACCTCCTTTATAGCAGGAAAACGACCCACGATGCTGTTTTAAACATTGTTTCAAAAAAGACTATCCTGAAACCAAAAACCCGAGAGAGAACACGTATCCAAAATTTTATACAACTTATCAAAACCAATAGGTTGGTTAATAAATTAATGATATTTTTAAATAAATAAGAAAACTTTGAAATTAATTAATACTTTATCACATAATAAATATAATGAATATTTTATAAATAAAAAATAAATAATATTTTATAAATTGAAATTAATACACATAAAATATAAAAATAAAATACCATGAAAGAATCAAAACAAATGTTAATGTGTATTTAACAATTAAGCTCAATAATGACGTTGTATTCATCCCATGCCTTTGTCAGATTTAATGAAACCTGGGTACATATCCCAATGCCTACCAGCTTTATTGAAATCAGAATTAAAACAGATGTTATGTGTTATAAACCATTAGCTCATAATATGTTGTTCATCCCAAGCCCCTCAAATTTATTAATGATATAGTTTAAATATATAAGAAAACTATTCAAATAAATTAATACTTTAATTGCATATCGGATGATTCAATGCAAAAATAATTAATGACTTTACACATAATAATAAAAATAAATAAAAAAATTAATAATATTTAAAATTTAAATTAAAATTCACATTTAAAAATAAAAATAAAATAACCATGAAAGAATCAAAATAGATGTTATGTGTATTTAACAATTAAGCTCAATGATGATGTCGTATTCATCCCACTACCTCAATGAGATTTAATGAGACCTGGGTACGAATCCCAATGCCTACCAGCTTGATTGAAATCAGAATTAAAACCGATGTTATGTGTATTTAACCATTAAGCTCAATAATGATGTCGTATTCATCCCAATGTCTCTGTCAGATTTAATGAAACGTGGGTACGTATCCCAATACCTCCCAGCTTTATTGAAATGTTGGTAGTGGCTTGGTTCAAACAGATTAAATGAGATGCACAGAATTTTAATTAAGAGAATTAACATTCATGGCGCCTATGCAAAGGCTCTTGGGAATGTAAAGGCAGGTTTTGAGTTTACACAGAGGATTCTTACGAGCAGCTCGATCCGATTTCCCCGAGCGATGCAGCGCTCGATTGAAAGATTTCCCCAAGCGATGCAAAATAGAGTAAATTGTATCGACAGAGTTCAGGAAAAATGCAAAGTCCGTTGATAAAAAGGATTTCACCTACATCGAGTATTTGCTCCGCAGAGGCAACAAACAGTCTAAGCTCTTGAAGACCCTAGCCACTGTAGGTTTATCGGTTATCGAAGGTCAGATGATTTTGGTTTTATATTTTTTCGGTGATTGCATTTGATTTGCTGCAAGCTGCAACTAGTCTAGGGTTTTGGATTTGGGGTTTCTCAGAGAGAAAGTTGTATTGTTGTGGCGGGTTCCGACTGGCAGATCAGGAATTGTGCTAAAATCTGATTCGGTCCGAATGATCTGCCTAACCTTAACCTCAGGTCTTTATGTATGCCTATATATAGGAAGCCGTAATTTTAGGCCATGATGGTTGTCAATAACCCTAAGCCGTAATTTTAGGCCATGATGTATATCAAATTTGGATAATTTTAAATGGGGTAGCAAGCTAAGTGGGCTTGATTGTGGGGAAAAACTCCACAGTTAAGCACGCTTGAGCCAAAGGAGTTTTGGGATGGGTGACCTCCTGGGAAGTCCTGGTTACCGGGTGCAAGCCCCGGAAGTGATGATTGATGCTATGTGATTCGTTCTCCACATTTCACTAGTTTCATTCCCACTTCTTCACCCCTGTGAGCATCACCCGATGCAGTGCTAAGTGAGAACTATTACAAAATCATGAGAAATTAGTCAATTACGACTACCTCTCATGGAAATGGTCATACGTGAATGACTTACCTAACGCAGTTGAATCCCAAAAATGATATCTAATATAATGCACTGCGTAATCCCCCATACTTAAATTTTAAACGTGATTGAATGTGAAGATCATTGGCCCTAAAATTGCCCTGGAAGCAATTTGAATTGTTATTATCTTCTGAAGCGGGCAATGCCCCGAACATCTTTGAATGCTCGTTTATCCTTTTAAACATGCAGCGACAATGTTGTAACATATTTAGATATTTAGCAGGGTTCCAAGTATTTTTATTTTGTTCCATTAGTTTTTTTGTAATTGGTTATCCTGATTGGATTTTGTTGAAATTGAAAATTTAAGGGCACAGAACCACAAATATTTTAATATTTGAGAGATGCCCTTGTTTCCAAAGGGCGGAATCAGGAATCGTGCTAAAATTTGATTTGGTCCGAATGATCTGCCTAACCTTAACCTCGGGTCTTTATGTATGCATATATATATAGGAAGCCGTAATTTTAGGCCATGATGGTTGTCAATAACCCTAAGCCGTAATTTTAGGCCGTGATGGTTGTCAATAACCCTAAGCCGTAATTTTAGGCCATGATGTATATCAAATTTGGATAATTTTAAGCGTGATTGAATGTGAAGATCATTGGCCCTAAAATTGCCCTGGAGGCAATTTGAATTGTTATTATCTTCTGAAACGGGCAATGCCCCGGACATCTTTGAATGCTCGTTTATCGTTTTAAACATGCAACTACAATGCCGTAACATATTTAGATATTTAGCAGGGTTCCAAGTATTTTTATTTTGTTCCATTAGTTTTTTTGTAATTGGTTATCCTGATTGGATTTTGTTGAAAATTGAAAATTTAAGGGCACAGAACCACAAATATTTTAATATTTGAGAGATGCCCTTGTTTCCAAAGGGCGGAAAACGTCATTTATCGATGTAAATTTGATATTGTTAATCAGTGATAAGAATAAATTGAAAATGATAATCTTTCTGAATTTTCCCTTTTGAGACTCATGCACAACAGTGATTCCATAATATCTTGTTTGAGTGGCTGGAACACTCGGAATATATTTTTCCTCTACCTGTCTACTCTGTTTTTATTACCTCAATGTCAATGCTAATCTGCAACTATTACATTATCTACACTTTATTTAGATAGCCACAAGCATGTTAACTTCAGAAGAGACATTTAGCTCAAGGAAACCCAATTGATTTAGGAGGTCAGTTTCTTGAATAGAGCTTAGCCATATGCTAATTTTTTTCACCCCTATCAACATAAACAAAATAATCATCAGGAGTGTAGTGGGGAAGTCAAACACTTTTAGTGTTTAGACCTTTGGAATATACATTTTGCAGCATTTTTGTGCTGCCAATAGAGCTTACTACATCATCTGTGACTGGTTGGAAATCTCAGCGACCTCGATGGCTTACGGATGTTGTGACATCTAAGCCAACATTGGGTCACTTTGTTAACAAGGGGTCATTTATCAATTAAAGAAAAAAACATAATCAAAATATGTCTTGAGAAACGCATGGTTGGTTTAGATGCACCAAAATACCCTCAAGTGCCTTTCTTTCCCAAAGCAAAGATGAAATCAATTCCGAGTTGATTGAAGCATGTTACATCTTAAGTTGAACTTATTTTGGCTTAGGGACATTTCTAAAAGAAGAAAATGATAAGAGCAGAAATATTTGAAGACAACAACTAGAAAATACCAATCCCAATCCTTTAAGAATATAGGTGATTGATTGTATCTAGGAACACACGTAAAACATTATGTATTCACATTAAAGAAAATATTCATGATATCGAACACCAAAAAATAAACGCAGCTTCCCAAACATGAAGTAAGCGCTAAATGCATTATGCATTTTTGGACTATTTGCACTTGTAAAAATTCATCTAAAAGAAAATATATAACCCAATTTCACAAAAATGTAAAATTGCACCAAAGGCATTAGTTCGCCAATCCTTTTTAATTGGTTCACATTAAGTCTCAATGCTTGACATTCACATCAACTAAATCTCTCATATCTCCAAGGCATATCTTGAGAGTCAATGTAGAAAAATGTATTTTAGGTGGATACAATTTACTGGGACAATTTCATCATGTGCTCCTTGAGCTTCATGGGCTCCATTTTGCTTCCTTCCTTTCCCTTTTCACCATGCTACTCATATATGCCTTGATTGCATCTTTAGCTCTACGATTAATATAGAAAATTTGTGTAGGCATAACCTAGTTTCAAGTTTTGGTGAAACCACATCAAATTTAATGCCCAACCTACATGATTTATGCTGTTGTCATAATGAATATTTTGTTGTCATAAACATGAATATTTTTCAAACAAGAAACACAAGGGTCTACTCTACTCTTGTGTACCTTGGTGTTGAAAAGATGCTTGGATTAAGAGGGAACTAGTATCCTTCTTCAAAGATAAGTATCTCTATGAATTTTGCCCTTTTATTGGCTCCATATACTATATACAAACACCTATACTCACCATTTGGGAAAGCAACAAAATGAAATTTTCTTTCTTAGGCAGTTAGGGATATTGTCTGAGGTTCTGAAGTTCTTCCATACAAGTTTGATCCGAGGGCCTATTAAAAGGTATACTTCAATTTGCCAGATGTTAAACCCGAGGAATTTAGAAATGACAAATACTACAATTATTTGATCCACGTGGAATGCTCATACCAGAAAAGAATATATTTCGTACAACATAGCATGTATATGATGCAAGTCATCTCTTATGGTTTGACAACATATGATGAGAAGTATGTATGTGAATATGTTGCCATAAACTAATGAATGGTGCACACTTTATAGTATGTATGTCAATTACAGTAACTCGCATGGCAGTTAAGTATGGATGACACAACGCTCTTACATGACATAATTTATCAATTTGCATATGGCACATAATATCATGGCCGACAAAATCTTTATATAATGACAGACAAAGATTTTTAGAGGATACATAACATTACTAATTTCGATGTCAGACCTAACCTTATGGATGATGGAAAACTTCTTATTAGTATGGCACTCTTATGATGGCGGACCTTATTGATTTTTTTAGAGGTTTATTGCAATATATTGGCCTGGTTATCTATATAAATATATAAATAAATTGAATTTTTGTAGAGGGTCCTATCGCAGGTCTATTGCAAATTAAAATATATATATATATATATATAAATAAAAGGTTGTTACAATAGAATATATCCGAGACCTATAGTGATAAAGATACTGTTGCATTGTGTATATTGTTGATCTTTGGTTCAAGTACTCTGAGGACTACCTCAAATAGTATCAAGGTTTATGTTGATAAATGAATTCGGAGTTTCTGTTACAAGCTTTGAATTAAGCATATTATATGACTGGTTCAATTGTGATAGCCAGTTGCAATTCAAGGGTATACGTAGATGAATGACATACTCCATAGTCCGACATGTTTATATTATAGTGGAACTAGAAAGAGACCAAGGAAACTTGAGTAAATGTTCAAGGGTTTATATATTACCTTATGTATACCAAAGTCCTTATCTTGTTGCTGGAAATGATAAACAATGTATGTAGTTGCATGATGTTGCCATAATAATTAGTTGCAGGAGTTGCATTGTTATATATTATAGTTGGATCCATGTTCTGTAATGCTACAAGATCTTGCCGAAACTTTATATGACCGAATCTGATTTTGATTGGGGTTTATAAGCAGTATATAGTTGTGGTATGTAGATTGCATATACTGCTCTGCATCGAGCCCTTGTATGGATCTTGGACCAGATTAAAGATATATTTGATATAGTATGATCTTCCATTGACTGGAACACCAGGTTCATCAGATGGTTGAATTGGTTCAACGTCTTAATATCGAAATTGAGAAGAATTTGTGGCCATCTCTGATTGACATGGCATTTGAAGAAAAAGAAATGAGCCCAATCCTTGTAGAAAGACTTGAAGTCTCCCTCATTAATGAACAGACTTCCTATTCAGAGGGATAGGATCAGAATAGGATCCTTTTCTTGCATTGCTAATTACTGATGCTTGAGGATGAATCAACCTTTTCAAACTACCTTTGGGCTTTTGAAGAAAAATGAGTAGGACTCGTGATTACAAATTGAAGTAGTTTCAGAGGGAGTTGTATTGAACCCTCCGGGTATTCATAACAAAAGACTCTTTGTCTATGGAAGTGCACTATCATGAGCATGGCACACTAATGGGTATTAATGGACTATCCTCATATTTGGTGGATCCCATGATGAGCAGGTGGATCCTTTGAATTGCAGTATGCACCTTAATTAAAGAGAATCTGGTCATATGAAATGCAATTGTGCAGAACAGACACTGAGGCACCTTCATGAAATAAACAAGCTTAGGCTTGTAGTCTCCTTGAGTGAGAGGGAGTAAGGTTAGTTAATATGTTTTCTTTAACATGATGTTGATTTGGTATGTTGGATGTGCAGAAAACAAAGGATTGCTAAGTGTTGCTGAAATCAGTGTTGCTAGAATGGCTAACTGTAAGATATAGTGTTTGAGGAAGCTCGTTAGTGAGCTGTGCGCCATCATCTATATGTTGTTGGGAGGAGAAATGAGGCTTCCATGGACAAACAGGTCATCATTATTGTCATGAAGAATAGGTCTTGGTTCTCAGAGAGCAACATTCCCTTAATGGAAGGATCTTAGTTGGGTTGAACATGAAGCTCTGGGAGCTTCTGGGGGCCTGGGGTACTTCTTTGAGCTATATTAGCACAAGGTGAGTGGTTCACCTTCCCTTGTGGAGTATGCTATATGCAAACAAGGTGAGTGGTTCACCTTCCCCTATGGATACCCCAGCATACATCCTACCCTTGCAATCTGGGACTCTTGGGAAGTACCCCTCATCTGGCCAGTGAGTTGGGAAAAGTGGTTAGGGTTAATTAGTACTATCGATGGACGCGTCAAGTACTATTGTATTCCCTATGACTAGGATGCATGATGTTCAACAACTTGATCACTAAGGATCAAGCCTGGTATGGGTTCTACCCCTAAGACATGAGGACTTGCCTCTGCCCCTTCTGCGGGTAGCAGGGTCTTGAGACCCACCCTCCATTTCATTGAATCTTGTGATTGATATTGATAGAGTTATCTATTGTTCAACAAAAATGAGTAGAGACAAAAAAATCACATGATGGCATGTTGTAGCAGTCTTGATGGACTTAGCATGATTAATGAAGTTCCTCTCTAATTGAAAGAGGACATGAGTTGTGAATTTTTTGAATGGAAACTTCTTTGACCAATTTTGTTGGAAATTGGATGGCATTGTCCTATGTGGACCTATTCTACGATGATTAATCTTTTACGAAGTTATGTCACTGACTGGATGCATTGATGAGCATATTGAAATATGAACATGACAATGGCATGATGGTTAGCTATGATGATTCTTGGAATTCCTCCCTAGCTGAGAGGAAGTGTTAAAGTTGGGAAGCTAAGGAAGAATTTCCTAGTTTATTTCACATTAAATGGATCAAAGAAATGTTATGACAAAGGAAATTCAACTATATCCCCAAAAGTCAAGTCAACTCCTTGGAGGGAAAAATAGAAATTTGAATTGGGGAATTGATTTAATGTTAATCAAATTCACGGGCTAGCCTCAAGTCGGTCTCCACCTCCAAGGGGCATGTCCCTTTATATCACACTATATAAAGGCATCCTTATACACCTATTGGAGGAAAAAACAAGCTCGGCCTTCTTATGGTTTACGTGGTTCGGTGAAGGGATTATTTTTGAGGCAATTCGGGGTTATTACTCACGAGTTTGTAAAAACATTTTTGGCACAATTCTGAGGCTCTTCTATAGCACAGTTCAGAGGCTCTTCTATAGCACAATTCAAAGGCATGGTGAATGAGGCATATTTTGTTTTTCTTGTGAGATAGTTTGGATTTCCTCTGAGTCAGTTCGGATATCTTCGGAGGCATAACACAACTAGGAAGCATGGCTTCGATCTCTTAGAGACTCACTTCAGTTCGAATCTATCCAGGCTTAGGTCGGATATCTATGGCACAGTTTGGAGGTATGATTTGGAGCAATCTTAAAGCATTAGTTTGGAACAACAATATGTATCTATATTGGTCTATTATAAAAGGTAGTTCATATCTTTCTTGAACCCTCAGTCTCCAATCTTTGTTGAATAAGTCCAAACCTCTACTTTGATATCCATCCTACCTGAGAAGACCAAGGTATGTAATCAATTGTTATAATATGAAGAGTTTCGAAGTAGTCTGAGGACTACTTTAAGCTATTACTGTTGAATAACAGTTGTTGCAAAGTCACAGTTATAACATAAGTATGACAAACCCCTTTACCTTGTTGTAAGATCTATTCAGTTTATATGTGAAGAGTATATAGTCTGCCATGCAAGGTTGTAGTGATATGTGCCATACAAGTGACAAATGACAATCTTTATAGTTGGAATACTACATTGTGGAAACTATAATGTATGCAAGGATATATGGTCCTAACCTATATTGCTGTAAAAGACAAAAGTCTATTATGCTACAAGAAACCAAGCTTGGACTCAGACTATTCATGACTACACCACTTGTTACATTTGACTGAACAGACGATTGGTGAGCCAAGGATGACTAGACTGAGGATGGTGTTAGCCCTGTTATATAATTATGGTTTTTAAGGCCAGAGATCAGCTTGGTCATAGTGGTTGTGCTCAAAAGAAGCTCATGGTGGTCATTTTCCTTCTTCTCCTTTACTTCGCTTACTCTCTTTCAGCCTCCGCTACCTCTGTTTTTCCTCTAAAAACCCAACATAAACACCTGTTTCCTCAGGCCCCGAGTGCAAAGCCGAAAACCTCATAAAGCCGTGCTCACATGACCCCGCGCTTCCATAACCCCATCATCGCCTTTAAATCACAGCCGCCCACTCTTCCCGCTAATCCAACGGCTCCTGTCACATCAAATAAAGTGAACTGTGTGATCAAATCCCCACTGTCTGATCACCTCCACCACGATTGGACGGTGTTCGCTCACCCTGCGTCCATGAAGTGTCGGGACGTTAACGCGCGATGGAAAGTGGTTTCCTCTCTCCTCCGCCACCACGCGGTACACTCTGAATGGGATCATGCACCGTTGTCCTTTTACCGCCCAACATCCTACGGCGGTGCGATCAATACTGGTTACCGCCCGGTCCTCCGTCCACACCCGATAACCACCGCGTGCTTCCGCCGCCTGGCGATTGTTGGATCTGTCCACTTGAGATCCAACAGCTCATGTTCATTTCGCCCTCGCTTTTCTCGATAGTCCTCGCCGAGCCATCTCTGCCATCTATCCTCCCGATTTGACGGCCAATCTTGCCCCTTCATCTGACTCGTCCACTCGCTATGCAGTCCACGTCCCTTGACTGCTCTGTGCACCCGAAGGATGAAGGTGCCTAGTCTTCCAATATTGTTTGCAGTTTCTCCTCAACCACCATATTTAACAAATAGTATGGCCGAGGAAAAGGACGGAGCACGAACATATAGCTGCATTTAACAGTTATGGGGCCTCATTGATACAAGCACTCCAGTTGCCCGAGAGGACAACAAAGCATATGAAAAGATCAGATTCATCCACTAAAGCAAGCACACGCACTCAGAAGCTCCATCAAGCAACTAAATGCGGTTGGTGGTCAATTATGACCCTTCCATACCTAGAATGGCCAAGTTCATTCTAAGCTTGCAAATTGGTCTAAATGGATCGAGTATGGAAAGATAAACAATCTTTGTTAATAAATTGAATAGCTATATGAAAATGATTTAGATATCAGGGCTTGGTTTTAAATTGTAAGCTCAGGAAGGATAACTTTGTTTTCTATAAACACACACACACATGTGTGTGTAATATGCAGATCGAATTGAGTTCTTATATCAAAGCTCAAAAAAGATAGCTAAGTGGGCTAAGGCTAGGCTGAGGCATCATAAGCTTAGGAGGGCCAATGTTCTACCTATGAAATGTACGCATGTTAGACATATTTACATATGTTACCATCCAGTGTTGAGTCTAGGCTAAGCTCAAGAGGGATAGTGAAATCAGCCAAGTGTCAAAGGCATCCCAATGTGTAAATAAATATTACAATAATTGACGGCGGAGGGCCTTTTGCTAATGGAGTCGTGCAAAGCCACTGGATGGGAGTCAGAAGCTTGGGGGTTTTGGTAGTGACGAGGTTGTGTTTCCACCTGAGTAGGTTGATCTCAAACCACAACAAACAAAGGGGCTGAAAACCTTAAGACGTTGGAGGAAAAATGCTTTGAGCCTTAATCAACCATATGAACAGGCGTGGTGACCAAAAACGGAAGCGAAGGAAATCAAGGGCCAAGTGGGCTTAATATGCATAACACGTGGCTTGTTACCACTCAAACTAGCAAGGGACCTAAAGGGGTTCCTAAGACGGCAACTGCTAGGTTAAGGGCAATAGTGGAGGCTTAGCTCATTGTCACCACAACTAAGTCTTCCTGCTCTTTTCGAACTTTCATTGATGGGAGGAGTCTCGATAGTGTAGGGATTCACTTATAAAGTATATGTCAATGGACAGGTGAAAAATGACCCTGAAAACCCTTTCCCAATGATGGAGTGAAGAATGGAGCTTGCTTGCTCTTTAAGCAAGGGACTTGGTCCATTAAGGATAAGGGGTGAGGATTGGAGGGTTGAGGGAGAAAGGATAGAATTATGAACAAGTTTCTCAATCCCTATAATTTTTGGGCAACTTGGACTCCCAAACGGTCCTTGATAAAGTCTTTATTGAGAAGTCGGACCACACGGGGGCAAGTGGACCCAACCCAGGTTCGGGGATGGGATGTAGCAACCAATGATGTTCCTATCCTGGACAAGGTGAGGGGAAAGGACCAAACAAGAATACTTTTGAGTTGATCCTATTGAGGTCTAGCCTTGGGGATGCCTAGTCACAATTCAATCCTAGATCTAGGGCTTGAGATTCCCAAGATTCCACTATCAGAATTGCCTCAAATTTGGAGGAGAGGGAGGGGACCCACTAGCGCAAAATTGATGCCCTAGGTGACCTAATGGGGCTAGACTTGGGGAAAGAAGGGAAAATGGTTAAAAGAGGGTTAAAATGGTCACCCTTTTTGTGGGATCAGTGCCTTAGTTCACTTGGGGATATGGAGTCGAGGATAATGAAGAGTAGGAACTTGGTTTCTTGATGGAGGCCTAGAAAGTCAACTTCGTCCAATGTGGAGAGAAAGAAAAGAAAAGTGACCTTTAAGCATTTATACTTCAAAGCAAATGATGCAAGTTTCTTGAGATAAATAAATCTCTAGGACATTTCATTCATATAACAATGGCCCATACATTAAATTAGCTAAAACATGCTCAATTCCACATTTCGATAATGCAACAACTAGCCCTAATTTTAGTAGTATGCATCAAAAAGAAAAATTACTTCAAAATTTACTTACAATGTTATAGAGTATATCCAAACCAACATTTTGTTTGCTTAACAAAGCTCCAAGGCAAGAGAAATAACCCAAATCCATACATCAAAATTCATCCATCTCCAAAAATATCCACCAAGGAGAAGGTGAGAAAATTCTCTATGATTAGAGAGATCCCAACTCAAGTGACGATACAAATGAGTGTATCTAACATCAATATATAGCCTCGTAAGGAGTTCGACTTAGCCTATGGGCCTACATTAGCCCCTAATGATGAAATAATGTGCAAATAAAACCCCAATTGGTGACGAGCCCACCAAACTAGCTCATAAGTGTAAAAATAAGCCTCACAAGGGGCCAAATATTAATATGTGCATGTCGTAGGGCTCTCTAAAGGCTCAATAATATCCCGAAGTGCCATATTGAGGAATAAATTCCACGGAACATGATGGACAAGGAATAAATGCTCCTTGTTCTCCAAGTAGTAGACCTATGGTGCTCCCATTCGGTATGAAGGCACATAGACGACCCTATGGGTCTCCATATGAATCAGAGATCTTCTGCAAGGGTCCAAGTGGTGGAATGAATGCTACCATGACATCATACAAATCTTGCGACACCTGTCAAGAGTGTGGGGCTCCTGTGGGGGCATGCTGGGCATATTGTGCCAAGCATATCATCATCATCATCCCAAAAGTGGGTTGCTAGTAATCTTTGAGCATCCATGAAGATCCGTGGAGTGTTGTCTGCTACTGTGGAGGCCCATGGCTCTCTATGCACACCCTACATGTGCCAATGTAGACCTTTAGGTTTAGCATACCATATAGGGAAACCAAACCCAAATGGAAACCACCTGTAATCCTGCATAGGATCCAATGCGTCCCCTAGGTTTCCAGTACAACCAGTCATTAAAATAATCAGGTAAAAAGCTTACAAATCATGGATTATAACGTGGGCACTTCATAATGGCATGCCCTTCCGTAGTGGGCTTTAGCATGTGCTAGTGTCTCCAAGCTCCAAAGGGGGTTAGGGAAGTACCTTATTAGGTGATTTTCCTTAAAGGGGATAGTGTGTCCAAGGTACATCCCTCTAATGGGGGTGGCAAGTGATAGATAAGTGGAATGGAATAGGGAATGAGAGGGGCAATCCTGGACCACATAGTGGGGCATAGGGGTAGCTAGATAAGGGTAAGCCCACACCTCGGTATGTAATGTATAGGAGGGAGCAATCGTGGTGCATGAGGTGCCCTGACCTTGATTTTTCCACCCTTCTTCATATAGCTTTTGCCTTTTATGATTTTTCTTTAATTAACTGCTCAGGGCTCAAAGGACAAGAGCATGATGTGTAAGATATAACAGTGATTACCCCCTTTTAGGTAGGGCACTTTATTTCCCTCCAGGGTTTGGGACAATCATGGGTTCCTGAATGATAGAGGAGGCTCATCTAGGACCTATGGAACTAGGGTGATGGCCAATGATTGGGGTAGAGTTCATGTAATGGCTTTTGCCCACGTGCTAATTATTTTTGTCCTGAACATCTTTTGCATTTTGTGGTACAATTTCCTGTTAAATGTGGCCATTTATGCTTTTCACCTTTTCTTTTAATTGCTTCAACCTTTGGGGCATCATTCTAGACTTGAACCAAGGTGGGGGAAACGGGATAGGGAGGCTAGCCCTATGTCGACCCAGAATGGGAATGTGGACCCAGGTGGGAGAAAAGATGAATGGGGGTGTAGTGAGTGGAGAGGGAGTAATATGTGTGGATAAAGGAGTGGGGCCACACACCGAAAGTTGGGGTTTCCCAAATAGTACTACCTTAGAACCAAATGGTCAATAAACGAGATCCTGCGAGACTAAGATCCAAGAATAACAACCAAAAGAGTTCAAAGGGAGAGGAGAACAAACTAAGCCCACTCTTTTTGCCAAATCCCCCCCCATCAATTGATCTGGAATTTGATCTAAGAAAAACAATTAAGGTATTACAGACTCATGTGCATGGATGTGCCTATGTTATTTTATGCAACGGATCGATAAGATTGCGAAATACACAGGCACTGAAGCAGTTAAGGAAAACATAACAAGAAAACATATGAACACAACAAGTTTAATAAGGAGTTCACCCAATACTCCTGGGCTATGTCTTTTGGTCCAACCTTCAGTGGTGGCCTCTCTGTTATGTTTACAAAGAATTTTTTTTACAACAGTGAGCTCATTCTGAGTCTCACACAGCAGATACAAATCTGTAGGACTATACTTGGATCCCCCAAGTCTCTAGAGTACTAGACTCTCCTTATTGAAACTCGACCTCTATTGGTCACAGTAGTATGAGTCCAATCTGAGACTCATACATGACAAACATATACAAAGGAGGTTGCTTGATCCTCTCAAGCCTTCTCTAGAGTACAAAGACTCTCTGACTCTCTCTGGCTCTCTCTTGACTCTGGCTCGATGCTGCCTTTGCTTGTATAGGTCAGCTCAACTTCTTCTCTCTGCTCTTAGCTTTCTTAACTTGCTTGCTTCTCTCTCTGTCAGTTCGTGGCTTTAAAGCCAATCTGCTTTCTGACTGTTCGTTTTCGCTTCCCGGCTTTCCAGTTCCCTTGCCTCTATTCGTTTGAATCCCTCTGTTCTGCATAATCATCACTGTATAACGCCTCACATGGAGGTGGCCACCTAACTCATAATGGATGAGTGTCAATTCTCTTGGACATATTCGAAAAGACTGTTTATTTCGTTACTCCAAGAATGCCCGCAAAACACAACCTTCTGCCAACGCATTGTCCACGCAGGACTTCAAATCCTATACAACTCTGCCTGTTAACCTCATCAAATCTAGTCATCCATTGGATTATGTCTCCGCCATTGATTTGGAGCCTTCAAATCCTATGGTCATCGTCCATATTGGGCGGGTAAGTAACATGATGTTTACCTGTCTGATGTGAGCAGTTTTCTCTCTCTTCTACCGGACACGTGGCACCCATTGTGTGGCATTGGGCGGGACTCGGTTGAAACTGCTTACTGCTCTAAGCCCTTCCGATATTCTACCGGTTTTTGTGGGACCCTGCTTCTGACGGAATCAAAATGATATCCATTAAATTTTATGATTTTTCGGGTCCGGGGGCTTGTGGCCCTTCCTTCTTTGAGGGGTTTGCCTTGCGATATGCGATTAGCGACTCGAAAACTACCCTCGTTTCTCGAAATGGCCTCTGGTTTTGCTAATTCGCGACAATGCGCGTTACCATGGGTCGACGGTCTGCGCGCTTGACCGACAATCCTCGTTGCTCCGCGTCAATCACCAATTGCAATTGTTACGAGGATACCTCTGATAGCTTGATCTTTATAAGACTTGTAGCCTTTGGCATAATTTTGAAGAGTTCATGAAAACTTAGAGAGTGTTCTAGGATCCAATTTGGATCATCAATCCATACCCAAAAGTATCCATTATAAGTAAACCCAATACTCAATTACCAAATGACAAGACATAACTTTAGATTCATGAGGCCCACCCTCAAACATATGATCAATACAGGTGGGTGAGGGATGACATGGCTGGCTCAGATGGCAGAGAAATGGCACAACGAGCTAGTAGGAGGCATGTAGGGGCTGCCGGCTAAGGTTCATTATGGAGAAAAATCTCTTGGAGATATCACCCACAAAGTGGTGGGTAATGTGGTCGTCTCGGAGGTGGCTATGTGATAGGATGGTGATGCCATGACAAGGGGATAATGTCACTCAAGAGGTTTTAGAAGGAGTGGTGCAAGAAATGCCCGAGGAATTTATGTACAGGGAGATGGAGGATTTTTCTAACAATTGACAGAGAAGAAGTTTCTGTCCTGGAGGTTTGAGAAGGTGACATCACCACAACGGGTTTTAACTGTGAGATCACCTCAAGCATTCGAAAAGGAGGCATAGAGGGGACGGTTTGGGATTTATGTCTTGGGATGGGAATTTTTCCTGTTAGATAACATTGAGGGAATTCCATCTTGCTCCCTAGACCCCGAAGGTTTTAAAGGGAAGTGTAGGATGAAATTCTTGGGATTTTAATTCCGAGGTTACGTGGCATGGCGAGCCCATTAACTTTGATAATGTGATATTTGGAAAATTTTACGTGTGTGTCTATATATATAACGCAAGCCATGAAAAGGGAGCCCGTGTATAGTGATGTGGCAGACATGGTGGCAACCACGTGAGGCATGACATGGCAACAATGTGGAATGCCACATGGACACCACGTGGGTGTGATGTGGCAGAATTTGGTGATGTGGCAAGAGGTTATTGCCCAAAACTTTAAATGGATGAAACTTTCTATTTGGTAGTCGGATTGTGGTAAAATTTATATCTCTAGAAAGGTCTTGACGAGTTGAATGCAATGACATTGATCATTTTGGGTTTTGAAAATTTTGCAAAAGGTGGAAATATTTCTACCCCATTTCCATAATAGGACCTTGGAAGTTGGGTCATCATAGTAATTGCCTCCTTATACCCTTAGTATGGGCTATGGGTGGTAAGGGGGTATGTTACAACCTCCAAACCTGTTGGCCTGTAGCCTCCTCATAGCTAGAAGGCTCGATCTCAACAATGCTACTCACCATAGCCAAATAGCCACCAAACCGGTCTGGTGTTCTACTTTCCCTAATTTACTACTTTGGCTTTCCCATTGACTCTTTTGCCTTCTTTCAAGGTATCATGAAGCCATTTTGGCTTCCTCTTTCCTAAAGTACCCTGCTGAAAATGGGTGGGAATATCTTACTCTAAAGTTGGTACCCTTGACAATGATGCCCCTGTGGTTGATGGTGAGTTTGTACACTAGGAATATGTGCGATGTAACCGTGTCACTTGTGGACTTCTTACTCTTGAAGCCTGTGATCTTTCAGACCCCTATGATCTTGTACTTGGTGGTCTAGTAACTAATGGTGAAACCCCTCTGCTAAGTAGTTTGTTGCTCTACTTGATCCATGTCTTGTAACCTCATGAGGGCTCTCTCCTTGTCAAATCTCACATCTCGCCTCACAAGAACCTTCCTCTTGGCAGGAATGTATATGCGGTAAGCCGTTAAGGTCTCGCTATACCCCACAAATATACCTCTCCCAGTCATGGGTTCTAATTTTGTCCTCTTCTCCTCAAGGACATGTGAATATGAAAGGCACCTAAAAATCCTTAAGTGCCCAACCTATAAGGTATCTTACAAGAAAAAGCTTCCTCAAGAGCCTGTCTCCCCAAAACTTTATGTGGACTCCTGTTCTGCAGATAGACTGCAACTTCAGCCCAAATAAAGAAAGGTAGCCTTTGATCATGAAGCATGGCTCTCACTGCCCCAACTATGGCCCTGTTCTTCCTCTATGCAACCCCATTTTGCTGGGGATTATAAGGAACTGCGAACTCTCTGTTGATGCCTCCTCTTGCACATAAATCCTTCATCATTGGAGGTATACTCGCGCCCATTGTTGGACGTCAACACCTTGATTTCGTAGCTATCTGGTTCTCCACAAGAGCTTTAAACTCTTGGAACCTCTTTAAAACCTCATCCTTGGTCTTCATGTAAAAAATCTAGGTCTTCCTGGAGAAGTCATCAATGAAGGTAACATAGTACTCATATCTACTCAATGATGCT
>APFE031317072.1:21029-35680 GCA_000404065.3 Pinus taeda | reverse complement strand
TTGTGCATTTTCTGGGCTGAGGAGGGCTGGTTGTCCCTCAGGCATTGCACAATTTCTGGGGTCAACATGTGATTGCCTCCTAGAATTGCGCAATTTCTGGGCTAAGGCCCACGTCCAGGCCAGATTGTGCAGTTTCTTAAGGGAGGACTTCCTGGCTATTCTGCACAAATCTGGAGCTCAGTAGGTAGCTCAACTGATTTGTGCAATTTCTGGAGGGAAGGTTGGTTCCCCTCTAGACTTGCACAATTTTCTGTGGGAGCCTCTCAGCCAGCAGATAGTCTAAGTATGGAAGGTCAGTTTGCAGGAGGGAGACAAACAAGTTGACATGCACAAGATGACATGCCACTGAAACTCAAATGAAGCCTATGTGCTTGACAATGCAAGACATGCTCCTGAGGATGGTTGGTAGGGAGGCTCCAAAATGAGGTTTTGGCAAAATTTTGGAGGGTGGTTGTAGCTGCTACAACAGACACATATTTGGAAGTATGTAATATGTTTCATCACATATTAGACATAAAGGTTGATTTTTTTCTTTTTCTTTTTGTGTTAATAAATGTGTAAAATAAGAATAGAATATTTATGATTAATATTATTTACACTAACTTGTGATTTTTTATGTTGTAGATTGTTAGGTGGAATTATGTCACCATCATCAAATATTTTACCTTGCACATATCGATATTTATATACGATTATAAAATAAATTGGAATGAAGTATCAAGCTATAGAGGCATGTCCTAATGATCATATTATATATTATGGAAAACATGCAATGAAAAAAAAAGAACTGTTCGCAATGTCAGAGCAGTGGATATCGAATCGACCAAATAACAAAAAGGGTGCCTCGAAAGGTTCTTCATCATATTCCCATAATTCCACATTTGCAATGATTTTTCATGTGAGAAATCATAGCATAATTTATGAATTACCATGCATGGAAGGGAAGTGGAGATGATGTTATTTGAATGTCAAAAGATGGTTATGCATTTAGGGAAATTGAGAAAAAATGGCTGCATTTTAAGAATGAACCTCGTAAAGTTAGAATTTCATTGGTAGTTGACTATTACAGACCATTTTGTCCCACATAGTGAAGAGTCCCCAAACCCAAATATCTCGTCATCCTTTACACTTTGTAGCTTTTGACTTTGTACTTTACGTGGCAATCTCTTACAAGCCATTTTATCACACCTAGTCAAAATGCCCCAAACATAGATCTCTCGACATCTATTACACTTTGCATCAATCCCCTGTAATGCCAAGAGGAAAACTATTTCCAAAATTTATAAGAATATTGGATTACATTGGTTCAAAACCCTAATTTGAGACTCCATTGCACTTAGGTGCAACAGAACATGCGATGGCGCATGTTGCACACATGAAACTTGTGCTGGTTAGTGAAGGTTTCCTTTACTACAAGTGTGACGACACTTGGAAGTGAGGAAAAATAAAATATAATTTTGGATCTTCCTCCTCTAAAATCTTTGAGAATTGATTCATTCATTTTCTGTTGAATACGATCTCGAATTCCTCCTAATGAGGCTTTATACCTTATCTCATGGAACCTACCTCCTTTCAAAGTGGATCTAGCCTTAGCATGATGGATCTAGGACTTCCTCATCTTACTTATAAAAGAAGTACCTGTTATAGAGTTTGGGTTGGATTTCAGAGACTCTAATTCTTCCCTTATGCTATCAGTTTGAGTTTGGAGGTCAATAATCCATCCTTATGCATTGGTGACATTGAAGGATTTATCATTGTGGAAAATAAAGGATGAGAAGGTCGGGAGAGATTCGTAACATTAAGGCTTCAACAAGGGTTGTAATCTTTCTCTATTATCATTAATACAAAGTGTATTTTTTTCCAATACATCATGTATTTGATGATATATGTGTAGAATATGCTTCCTTGATTTCTTATTTAGAGCTATTTGAATACATCTTGTTGTAAATCTTGATATCTTTGCTCGTATTGGCTAATTTACAGACTCTACTTTCAAGAATTAAAGTTGGAGCTGGAGTGAGTGTATGAAGAGAAGAAGGAATCTTGCACTAAACACCAGGTAGGTGGTCATCTTATATTTCAAATATCTCTAGGGAAAGATAATGTAGTTTGTTTGGCTATTTCTAGGTTAAGCTATTGAACCTAGGGAGATCGCTTCTGCTCGCATAAGGGATTTGTCTAGAAAACACTAGCGATGTTAATCCATCTGGAGAGATGAATTCTATTTACTCAGTGTGGTTGATTTTTGTTGTCAGTAATAACCTTCCTCCTTGGATATCAATAAAGAGGGAGCACAAAATATTGAAAATGATTGTTCCAAGTATTTGTTTACATTAATTTTTCGAATGTAACATTTTCATTTGTCTTGTTTGTTGCATAACATCTTATATTTTTTTATTTACTTATATACATACATATCATGGTATTAATTATGTGTCATTTGAAACAAGTACTAGGTATGTACCATGTTAAAGATACGAATGTACATATTGAGCCTCTTATCGACGAGTTACTAAAGGTATTGACCAACATCACTATGTATGACATTTGTAAACCAATAAGGCATAGAAATTCAATTCTATGGAATACTGGTATGGACAAATTTCATGATGCCCCAAGACTAACACATTTTTGTTGTATGTAATGTTCCAATATTGCACTTTAATAGCACATTTGGTAAACAAAATTGTGGCCAAAAGTAGCACATTTCTTATGGATGCTAGCAAGAAGGAGAATACTAAAATGGGAGTGCATACAATGACGAGGATTTGAGGGATATTCTTATTGTTATCTGAAAATTCCAACAAAAAACTATTGAGCACCTCTTCAATGGATGCTAATTTGTAGAAGGATAATGGAATAAAATAGTGTTGACGTTTTATCAATCTAACTGCCTCAACAATGTAGAAATCATTGAAATGATCTCCTCTTGGAGACCTATGAGTTTTAAAAAGCCAATCCTCAACCACACATGGGTCCTTTCTCTAGGTTCCATTTTTTGGTCCTTATAGAAGGAAAGAAATAATAGGCCTTCTTCAAGGGACCCTAGAAAGAACCTGAAGATGTTTGGGTCAAAATTCTTAAAAACATAAGAAATACCACTCTCATTGTGAAATGGACGAAAGACAATTGGTTTGCTCCCCCTTCAGAATCCTCCATTCTATCCACTCTCTTTGTCCTTCATTGTCATTCCATCTGTCCGTCTCCTCTCCATTATGTAGGCCCCTCCTCCTTGGTACTTTGGTCCCCCCCTTTGTAGATTTTTCTTAAATACAACTTTGACGACGAATCAAAAGGAAATCCTAGAACCTCTGGCTATGGAGGCATATTTCGTAATCACAAAGGAGATCTTGTCTTCATCACTACTAGTTCAATTGAAATGAATAGTAATAAAGCATCAAATTTTTTTTTTTGTGGAAAAAAGGACTTGGTTTGGAAAAATCCCAAGGTTTTCACAAATTGCTGGTGGAGGGGGATTCTCATATTTCTATCAACATTCTCAAGCATCTTTGGAATGTTACCAAGTTGAACAAATTATCCTTTTGTTGGAGACTGGAAAATTACATTTCGAGAATAGTAGAGTTGTTAACACACATCTAGGTAGTCTTTCCAATTCATATTCGACACTCTAGTAATAAAGTGGCATATTATTTAGCCAATTTGGGTTGCATTGATATCAACTTCTCTTTTTCAAACCCTTGGGAATCAATTCATTCCTATGCTCTAGTCAAAGACTACAATGACATTATACTCAAGGATAAGAAGCAATGTACCCCTCTCACAAAGAAATCAAATAGAGACTCATTGGAACACAAATATTTTTCTATGATGCTCACTAAAATTGAAGCTTTGCTTCACAACAGAAAGGGTACAACCTCCTCGAGCACCCATGATGGTCCTATAGATGTATCAACTTCAACCTAAACATCACTAATGTTTCTTTAATAGTGGATAGTGGCATCTTCCTATGGTTTTGACTCCTACAAATATTATTGATCATATACAAAGTACCTGCCATTTTGCTCTAGTCAACACTGCATATCTTTTCACTATAATTGTATTTCATAAAGCAAATATGTTAAACTTTAATTTTTGCACTTTGTATGCGCTCTTTAGGACAAAGGAATTACGTTTTCATCACTAGTTTGGTTTGCCTAATGACAAGAGGCAATGAAAAACTATTTGATGCATATTTTTCTTAAATGATCCATACAAATTTAAGATGAAAAAAATTATATTAATAATTATTTTTGAATAATTTATTTTATAATTTATTATTTTAAATTTATATTGATAATTGAATAATATTATTTCTCATATTATATCATCTTATTAATATTATTATTTTTAAATTGTAAAATTTAACTATAAATAACTATAATGAATGATATTTAAAAAATAACTTTGGATAAATAATAAGTACAAATTCAAATGTTACACAATAATTTTGTTTTTCAAAATAGATAATAAATAGGAAACAATAAAGTATTAAAGAACGATTAAAAAATGAAAATAAATATTAAGTATATAATTAAGATATTCATGATAATTTTCTTAAATTAGAATAAAATACAATAAGTATTGAAATAATTTAATAATTCTAGCAAAATACTATCTGAAGTATAAATATGCCTAGTTTTACTAGATACAAAGAAGATAAAAAAAAGAATTTTTCCGAAATAGAAGAAATTAAAAGTTATACATTAAAAATTTAAGGAGAAATTTGGTGTGATAAAAAAGTTATATATATATATATATATATATATATATATATATATATATATATATTTTTTCTCATTGATAGAGAAAAAGTTAAACTTTGTTAAAATAAGAACAAATTCTCATGCGTTTTATGGTAATATAAGACATTGGTAGATTCTCAAAACACAATGGTTTGAAGGAGTCTGTCACTTTTGTGAGACTAAGAGGGTCGAAGATGAAAATACAATCTCTTAGATTATCTTGTTTATACTTATATTAAAGCTAATTTTCATATTACTTCTCACACTATCAACCTTCTTGACCTTTTAGATTAACAAAATTAGGACGGACTTCGAGCACTTTTATTAATATATTTTTAAAATAAAAATAAAATGCTAAAGATCACTAAAATCTCTTAACTTCTAGGTGATAAAAATAGTTTTAGTCTGAGATCTAGTGTTAATATATAGTCTTATAAAATACATTAAAATATTACTATTTATTATATTAAGGCGATGAATGAATTATAATATTTTCTATATACAAATTTACTTGGAGACCATTTTATTTCTCTTGTTATATAGAGTTTTCAAATTACTAATATTAAATGTATGGTCAAGATTTATTAAAAAATAAATTATTCTTGGTCATCACCATTTAATAAAAGGTTGTGATTAAATTTCTTAAGGTACTTACAATTTGTAAATGGGGATTTGTCATTATTTGCATATTAAAAGGTTTTTTCGTCACTTGACTAACTTCCAAACCTAAGATTTGAATTCATGCCAACCTTATTTCCACTATTGACTTTCATGTTTGCATATGTGTCCTAATACTATAAGTTTTTCTCATATGGTTGGGCTAGAGTAGATGATTAAGCATATTATTACTAGGCCAGACACCAAATTGATGTATGAGACCCCTTTGTTTGTGGGACAAGGGACTTACGAAGGCATACATACTCTACCCCCTCTGGTTTTGAACCTGTGAACTCTTTGAGGAAACACATGCTCTTGACCATTAGGCTCTCTCTCTCTCTCTCTCTCTCTCTCTCTCTCTCTCTCTCTCTCTCTCTCTCTCTATATATATATATATATATATATTATATATATATATATATATATATATATATATATATATATATATATATATATATATATATATATATAAAAGAATGGAGGTAAAATGAAGCTAAGATACTATAAGGAGGTGATCAACCCCACCCTTGATAACCATAATTATTTGTCTGTGTTGACCAAAAATAAGAAAAAATGAACACTGCTTGAATAATAACTAATCCTCATGAGCTTTGAAGTGAAACTGGTTACTGGTCTATTCCCAAAAGGAAGCTAAGATACTATAAGGAGGTGATTAACCCCACACTTGATAACCATAAATATCCCTCTGTGTTGACCAACACTATGAAAAAATGAATCGCTAGGATAAGAACTAATTCTCATGAGCTTCGAAGTGAAACTGGTCGATGGTCTATTCCCAAGACTCCCTGGGATGATAAAATCTATCAGATTTGCGATACTAAGAAGGTGGAAGATGAAAAACACTTCCTTTAAGATTGCCCGATTCTTTCTCACGTCCGCTCTCAATTCACTAACATCTGCCATACTTCTAATCTTCTTGACTTATTAAACAAACCCAACTATAGCAATCTTGGAGGGCTTATTTCTCTTCATCACAGACACAAGATTTTGAAGAATCACAATTATATTCTTTTTCTTTTCTTGAGGTCAGATAGACTGCATTAGTTTTTTTTTTTTTTTTACACGATAGGGTATTGATTATATTGCAAAAAAAGAGAGAGGTAAACTCCTATTCCATTCGATGGGGATTGGATTCAAGTATAAAGATGAAAATGGGATCACAGTCCCTACTTCTAAACTTGATTCTAATTTTCTATGTATTCCTTTGACTAGCTTGGCGTATTGCCGTACATACTGTCCTAACTTGCAATACATATACAATTAAAAGACTTCACCAAAACTGGTTGATTGACTGTTCTTGTTGAGAGTGGCACTTCTTGCTTTGCTGAGTGGAGGTTTCCCCTTGCTGGCTTTGAGTGATTGACTTGATATAATCTATGGCTTCCTCAAGATGCTTGCATTTGTTTTTAAGCTCTATTATTTTTGCTTTCTGCTTATCTATGTCTCTCTGTTTATACATGTTCTCTATTTTCATTTCTGACTTGAGATCCTTGAGAGCTTTGTTGAACCTACCCATCATGAACTTGTTGGCCCTGCATGTTGGATAACCATCATTTTTTGCAACTCTTTCTATGGAATTACACTCCATTTTGTTCCACTGACTTGCTGAATCTTTGGTGATTTTTTTATTCCTTTTGTATTTCCTCTTACTGATCTTACTGTTGTTTTTGATATACCTTCTATTGAGATTTTTTTGCTATGCTTCTCTGTCCTTGGAATGAGAGTTTGATCTGTTGCAGCCTGTTACTACACAAATACATAACAATGCCCAATCTGGCAAAGATAAGATGCTCTGAGCTTGTTTTGAAGAAATGCTATGAGGCCTATTTGAAGGGATGTTCACTAAGACTTTTGCTAAAGCTGAATGGATGATGGAGGAGTAACTGTGAGAAGGTAGATAGGATTGAAGGAAATGATGGAGATTTCGAGAAGAAGGAGACACCCTGATAAAATGACACAAAGAAGAGGAAACATAGGGTAGAATTCTATGTCAATTCAATGGAGGGATACATAGGAAATTATTGGGGGCGCTATGCTTGTTGGAAGGAATGAGAAAGCTCTTCATATTACAATGTTTGGAGATGGCTGAGAGGCTAGCGGAGAGCTCATAGAAGGATGATGGGTGACCCAAATGTATGAAAATGTCTGACTGAGAGATTGCTCCACTGATGGCTTGACACAGAAAATTGAAAACATATAACTGAGGACTATTTCTATTCGCCAAAGAGTTACATAAGCTTGTATTGAACTTACTAAGCTTGTTGATGAACGCGAGGATACATGTCCTGTTGCAGTGTTTGAATATGGTCCTTCGATTGCAATTTATGAACACATTTGTTTCTTGAAACTTGACACTAAACTGACAAATATAGGCTCAATTCAGGAAGAGAATATTTCTGTCATCCTTGGCCTGCGAGCTTTGGATAGTGTTAAATTTTGTTTGGATTTTCTGCTTATACTCTTGAAGATACCAATTGAGTGCCTCTGTTAACAAATCTACCTTTTGATTTTCTGGAGTACCCTCATTGATTTTTTGATATGCCTCATGCTTTTTTCCATTTTTTGTTTCTCTTCCTTCATGAGGGATGTAGTAAATTATGGGATGGAAATATAATATATTTTGTCTTTTTCCTTGATGTTGCCTGCTTCTCTTTCTATAGCCTTAATGGCGAGGTTATCAACCTCTTTATTATGTTCTCTCAGGAAATGTTTGAAGCTGACTCTTCCCAACCCTTTAAGATTCAGTCTTATCCTTTGATATATTTTGTTGATAGCTGTATTATTGGGATTTTTACTATTGATCATTGCTTCAATGACAATTGCAGAGTCTCCTATTATCAGAGGATCTTAGATTGCTTTTTTTTTAAGTATCCTTGAGCTTAATAAAAGACTGTAGGCTTTTTCTTTGTTGTTTGTGATTTCCCCTAAACCCCATTCGTAAGTGATGATCTCTTTCCCATCTAGATCACTTATCGCTCCTCCTGCTCCTGCTTTCCCTGAATTATTTTTCAATGCCCCATTGAAAAAAGACTGAATCTAATTTGTTTTTTCTCCACTCTTCAAGTTCTTTTTCGCTCATCCTTAGTTTCCAATTTCTTGCTGTAGGAGATTTCTTTGGTCCTACTTTCCCAATTCTTTCCAATATAGCTTTGCCAATCCAATCTCTCTCCTCTTGTTGAAGATTGTTGTGATCCATTGCTAACATCCCTTTAGTGTTTATAATTTCTGAGACTAAACCCCATGTTTTTGATAAGATTTTCCCTGTTCTTGGCTTTTGATCTTTGAAGATATTTTTATTTCTAGTTAGCCAAATCTGCCAACACTATACTGTTGGATGGCATTTACAGAGCCTGATAATTGTAGCCTTGTTTTTTTTTATAGTAAGGGTAATTCTTCTCCCAAGTTTTATAAAATTCTGAGAAAGTATTTGTGAAGTTTAAATTGATTTCCAGCGAGCTTGTAATCTGCTTCCAACATTCTCTGACTATCCTGCATTCCAAGAAGAGATGATGGCTAGAGTATTCCTCTATCATGCACATGGAGCATCTAGATGAGCCTTGGATTCCCTTTTTTTAAAGTTTTCAGTAGTTAGTATTTTTTCTTTGACAAGAGTCCATATAAATGCTTTGATTTAAGGGAGGCATTTAGTTTTCCAAACCACTTTCTAGAGGCTCCACGCTTGATGGGTTTGCTATTCTTGAAGTGCTTTGTACCCTATTTTAACCATGTATTCGCCTCCGTTTGGATCCCAGACATAATCGTCCTTTTCCACGGTACTTATGGGTGCTGCACCTTTGAGGTGATGCTTTAATTTCTCCCATTGTCTTTTTAAGTTTAAGGGGATTGTTGGGATTTGCCACTCATGCCAAATTTGCTGGTCCCATGCTGAAATTGAATGAAAAGTGTTCAACCCTCTTTCTGCTATCCATTTTTGTATGCCAAGGAGGTCTTGTTGAAGATTTAGAGGCTCTTTTCCCATTATTCTATCATCCTAGATTGCCACCAATTTCCCATTTCCTGGAGTTTTAGATATATGATTCCTGATTGAAGGGATTATTTTCTTTATAAATTTCCAAACTTGCGTGTAAGGTCTCATAGGAATGATGTCTGTCAATAACTTTGTTCTGGTTTGATTCAAGTATTTTGTGGCGAGGGCCTTTTTCCACCAAATTTCCTTTCCGGTTATCATTCTCCATATTATTTTCATCCCTAATGCAATGTTCATTAAGTCTGGTAAACGTATGGATAGACCTCCTTGTTAATATGGTAGTGTGACTTGGTCCCACTTTACCAGACTGAACATTTTGTTCTCTTTCTTTCCTCCTTGCCAAAGAAAGCTTCTTATGGTTATTTCCATTTGCTTGTGAGCGCTTACCAGAGCCAAAATAATCACATACTAATATATTGGGAGAGTTGAAAGTAGTGCCTTAATCATAATCCCCCTGCCTGCCATATTGAGCCACATGATACCCCATTTTTTTATTTTGTCCTTCATCTTTTCCACATGTTTGCCTCATACTTAAGCTTTCACATTCTCCTTGGCTATTGGAAGTCCTAGGTAGGTGAACTGCGTCCATCTTGCTTGTGTTGGAATTTCAAGGATTTGTGAAATGTTTTGCATTATTCTTGGAGGAGTTCCAACCATATATTCTACATTTAGAATTGTTTAATAGCCCTCTAGATACCTGAAGAAAGTCATCCAGAACTTTTTAAAATATTCTTTCTATTGCACTTGATGCCCCTCCAAATAAAAGAGTGTCATCAGCAAAAAGAGAATGATTGATATTTTTTACTCCTTTTGCAATTTGGATACCTGTGATTTTTTTTCTTTCCTTTGATTTTCCAATGCTGCATTTAGCGTTTCCGCCATTATAATATATAGAAATGGGGATAGAGGACATCCTTGTCTGAATTCTCTTGAGCTCTGAAAGAAGTTGCTGGGCCTTCCATTTATTAGTGGCGCTATCCAGGGAGTTGGGATACAAGCCTGTATGACCTCGATTATGTCTTGAGAGAACCCAAATTTTTTAATAACTACTGTTAGATATGGGTGGTTGACTCTATCAAAAGCATCTTCCATGTCTAGCTTTATAATAATTCATTTCTCTTTCCTTTGAATGCTAGTATGAGTTGCTTTCTGGACAATAATCCCATTGTCAATTATTTGTCGGTTGGGGACAAAGCCGCCTTGGTTTTCAAAGATTATATCAGGGAGAACTCTCTTGATTCTATTGGCTATAATTTTTCTGATAATTTTGTAGGAGGAGTTGCAGATAGATATTGGTCTGTATCTATTGAAAATTGTTGGGTTGGATTCCTTTGGAATTAGAGCCAGATATGAGGATTTGGTATTTCCTCCCATTTTTTGTTTTTTTGAATACATTTTTTGTCATTCTCACGATATATTTTTTATGACATTCCAGTGCTGCCTATAGAAGGCGATTGTGAACGCAAGGGGGTTTGAATTTGTGAGGTGTGGGGGGAGGGCAGTGGAAGTAGATGGTGAGGAAGTTTCATTTGATTATGAGGCTGCAAAATGGGGGGGGGGGGGAGGCTACTTGTTGGTGGGTTTCTTCCTTTTTACTTGCTCCCATTTATTTTCTTATTCCCCTACATTTTCACTTTTTTTTTTTTTAGAGCATCTATTTGCAAAATGACCATATTTGTGACATACCTTACATTTGAATGGGATCTGCTCATAGTCCAACTGTTGTATATGCGTCCATTGGTTGACCTTGATCTTTATCGCTTCTGGAAGTCCTTTTCCTAGATCCACTTCCACGCATATTCTGACACATGCATGCATATTGTCATTCGGTTCACATCTATTTATATATTTTCCTACTGCATTTCCTATGGCTTTTACTGACTCATCTCCCCAACAGTGTAGAGGGAGATGGGATAACCTGACCCATACTGGCACTGCATTTGGCACATCCATTTCAGAATCAAAGTGTGTGGTCCATCGGTTTAGGTATAGTCTTCTAGTATCCATGAAATATGGGCCATTTCTAAAGATCAGATCCCTCTCTTCCTTTGATTCAAAATGAAAGGTGTAGTATCCCCTTTCACATAATCTTATTGCGATTTTTCCATTGATGGTTGAGCTCTAGTTTCTTTCTACCCATCTTTGAACCGATTTGGGGGACGACCATAGCCGAGTGAACTATCCAACTAGACCACGTTCAACGAGAGACAATGCTGTTTTGTGAGGAAGAGCTGGTGGAAGGTAGATTTCTGGAATATCATTGAGCTTTTTAACAAACTTGTTTACTGTTGGCCTGATTCTTGGAGGTCCTGTCGCTGTTATAAGGGAGGCAAACACATCAACTGTTTCTTCATTTCCTTGGAGTCGATCTGTTAGTGAATTTCCCTCCTTTGGGGGATCCATTAGCTCTGAGATCTCAGCAGCAGGAGGCTGCTTAGTGGTGACTACATGCAGAGAGGGAACCCACTAGGTCAAGCAACAGGCTCGCACGCGCAACCCATAAATTCTTTTGCCACTTCTAAGAATAAAATATGAAGGATCTACATCTTCAACTGATAGACTACATTAGTCTTAATCAAGGTTAATCATCATCGTTATTGAAAAAAAAACATAATTATACAATAAATAATTTAATTTAGTATTTTTAACTATATTTTTTATTAAAAATATTATATATTACTTATATATATTATATATATATATTATATATATATATATTATTATTAATAATTTTTAAAATATATATATTAATTTTATTAATCTATCTCACACCACATATGGATATAATATTAATTAAGAATGTGTATCTTCAAAATACAAGGAAGATGATTAAGAAAGCAAAGATTCATAAGTAATTAGTAAAGTGAAGAGATAAATCTTTTATAAATTATCAACTAAATCATCTAAAATAATGTGATCTTTCCGTTGAATAAGAATAATTAATAGATATTCTTTATTTTAAATAATAATAATTAATCAACGAACAACCAACTACCAATAATTATATTTACCAATCATTTAGATAGCATATTTTTTTTTAAATAATAATCATTAATCACCATTAAATAATAATTTTCCTTGCCAAAATTAAAAAAAATAAAAAATATTAATAAATAATAAATAAGAAAATAGAAATACTATTAATAATTTAATTACTTAACTAAGAATCCCATAATCCACTTTCCATTTCAGTTATTACAGCCAATAAATATATATGACATTGGCCTTGTTTGATTGAGGAGACTCAAACTCAAATTTATTTGGAAAATTATTTTTAGTTAAATATATAGGGTTTTTTTCAAAAAATCGTTTGAATTGTTTTTAATGGTGGAAAGGAATTTAGCATCATAAAAAAAACTTCTAAATACCTAAAGTCTTAAAAATTGGTAGCTATAATCAACATTTCCTAAAATTTCCACCAAATTTTAACTAAAACTAAAATCATACGAAAATTTCCATTATTTTCCAGATAAATTTATATCATTGTTAGACTACTCTAATATGTACTCCAGATAACGTTGGGAATGTGGCATTACAGAGCATAAACATGTGCTCCTGATAATGTTGAGAGTGGCCACAGATCCGCTTCCCGGTTTCCTTCGAGTTCTGACAGCGCCTTAAATATATGTTTTGCATAATCGTATGGTTTGGCCACAAGCCCACTTCCTTTTCAGCTATAAATGAACTCTACGACGAGTTTTAATAAACCCTGCAAAATTTATATTTATTTATAAAATGCAAGTTTATATGTAATATTTAACTTTATTTAATGGATATTGATCTGTTAATTTAAGTTGATATATAACTCTGAACTCTGTATTTAAGCCCCAAGCTTAAAGTGAGCCTGACATAATTTTACATCAAACAAAGCAGGGCAACCCTACCAGAATCAAATCAATGATCCGGTGGAATGCTGGCTAATCTAGGGTTCAAATTTCAAAATAAGATAGTCTGTATTAGCGATTGCCGCAACCCACTGGCCACACCCACTTACGTTTCAAGGCCGGAGGTAGAGAATCCTAACAGGATGGACCCACATTTTTTGTCACATCAAACTCTACCAAAATCAAATCACTGATCCGGTGGAATGCTGGCTGCTTGAGCTCCCCTAGGGTTCAACTTTCAGAATAAGATAGTCCGTCAAATTTTAGGGTTGAAATTTCAAAATAAGATACCCGTCGAATTTGACAGTTTAGCTAATGTTAATTGTACTTAAGAATTTTTAACCATATGACAAACAAATCGTGGCAAATCATTCTGTAAACAACACTGTGTTCGTCAAATTCTATCCTGATGGCAAACCATTCTGTAAAGTGTAAACAACACTTTGTTTTTGAAATTCTATCCTATGTTTTGTATCTCCTATGAAAATTTTGTACATGCGGACACTTAGTTAGAGCATGCAACTACATGCAAGATCTTTTCTCTATGATTTACTTCATGATTTGCTCTTTCTTTAAACTGGCTAGTTTTTTTGCATGATTTACTACATGATTTGCTCCTCCTTTCACTCCGCAACTGGCTAGTTCTTCTGCATGATTTACTCCCTGATTTGCTCTTCCTTTCACTTTGCAACTCGCTAGTTCTCTCTGGAACTTGTTGTAGGTGTTGAGTCCTCTCATTGATCACCACTATGGTGCATTACCTTGGGATTTTCACCCAGTGATGCTATATCATGAGCATTGTAACCAATTTTCTAATAAATCATTCTTTTTATTCTTTCTATTTCCTTTTAGTGTTTTTGATCTCCAAAGCTGTGTGTTCAACCTTTACTAGCTAGATTCATTTGTGCAGGTTTTCTAACACATTTACATGGTATCAGAGCCTAGACCCGATTCCCCCGAGTTGCGTTTGTGGGGGGCTGTTGGAAGAATCAACCCCCACCCTGGGGATCCTAGTTACTGGTTTGGAACGTTTACCAACACCTATGGGTTTTGGTGTAACCGAAAACCTCTTCGGTTATCGATATGCACTCAAGAATTAATGGTGCTCCGTTGCATCATATCATTAGCACATCATTCAAAGAGTATTCAATAAGAATATAGTATCAATTCTCATTTCTATTAGTAAGAGGGAGATATTAAGTATGGTTCTTCACGTGCCCAGTGATATTTGATTGTTAAAATTTCTACATAGAAATGAAATGAATCAGATGAAGTTTTTAGAAGGTATAAATTTTTTGATTTTTGATTTTTGATTTTCTCTGAATTCAATAGATTATATGGTTAAAATTAGCTCAGTTA
>APFE031317072.1:0-17375 GCA_000404065.3 Pinus taeda | reverse complement strand
AATTAAAAACTAAGAAATTGTAGGTTCCATAGACCAATTTGGACCAGGAGCCAGATAATTAAAAACTAAGAAATTGTAGGTTCCATAGACCAATTTGGTCTCAGTGGATGTTAACCACCACCACCACCACCACCAAATATTGAGGAAAATATTGGGAAAGATGGTATAAATTTTTTATTAATTTTGACATATATATATTTTTTAAGAAAAAATAGAATTGGATTAACTTTGAAATATACATTTAAAGAAAAATAAAATAGAATTTCATATTAAAAAAATATTTTTGAATTTTAATAAGTGAAATTAGTATTAAAGGTATTTATATATGTTTATTTGAAATGTTTTAATTTAATGTGATAATTATATTTAATTTAAAGCTAAAAATTAAAATAATTATGTTAATAAGTATGTCTATTTTAGAATAAGCTTTTATAATTTTAATTTAATTATCAAAATTTTTTAGGTGGATGGTAGAAATTTAAATTTCATGAAATATTTTAGAATATTATCCGAGAGTGAGATTCATTTTCAAATTGGTTATGCCTTTCTTTACCCTTTTGATTAAATTTATTAATTAAAAAAATGTAATATGGACAAGTGTTATATGAAATGAGTTATAGTTTTTTTGGGTGTGCACAGATTAAAAAACTCCATGAAGTGGGGGTGAAGCTCCCTGGTTAAGAATCTTGTTGCATGTTTTTTTCTAAATGTATCTATATCTAACTTGTATATTAATTATTTTTATCAACAATAATAATATAATAATAATTTCAGCTTTGTGTTTGTTTTTCAATCAAGTCAAAGCATAAGAGCTTTGTGTTTGTTTTTCAATTAGGTCAGAGGATAAGAGCTTAACTCGTAGCTAGGTGGTTTAATTCTCCCTCCACTAGTGTTTTATTCTCCTAAGGCATGTTAACATGTGTGTCAAAAACTCAAACATGTTGAAAATAATTTTAAATAAGTTTGGCACCGGTTGTGATTTAAGGTATATATGTTTACCGAGGGCCTAGAGGGATCAAATCTCTTGATATGAAAACCTCTTTTAGGGTGAAAAGAGATTTAGAACAATCTTAACTCTAGATAACTCCAAATTTACCAAGGGCTCAGAGGGATCAAATCTCTTCAGATGCAAACATTTTTTAGAGTGAAAAGATATTTGATCCCTCTAGACACTTGGTAGATTGGTAGATCTCTAGTTAAGAGGGATCTAGGCCACTTTAATTTCCCCTTTTAAATAGGCTATATTCCACTTGACTAACATGGGTCAATACCATAGGTTCTCAATACCATGGTCATTTTTATTTTTGTTATTATGTTTTTATAGGGTTATTTTATTTTGTTAGTTTTTCTAACTTTTTACTTTAATTAATTAATTAATTTATTTTTATGTAGCCTGACTTAGTTAAAATGTCAAACATTATGCTACATCTATACCATACTAGGTTGGATATCTACCATACTAATCAATGATAATTTAAAATAAAGTTACAATTTAGTTAAATTTTATGGTTTTTTTAGTCTTAGTAATGTGACATGTATCATGAGGTAACTATTTGATGTCTATCTACCAACCATTAATTTATATAGTTTCTCTAGTTACATACAAACATTTTTCCCCAACCATAGGTATCTAATGTAGATACAATCCCTAAGTTAGGCTATGAGACCTCCAAGGTAAGATACATACTTCTATATCTCTATCAAACCAATCTATTTTCTTTTATGCTCAACCAATATTATTATCATAATCACTCTACTAATCTCCTCCAACCCTCAAAACATTGATGACACTCTCTTTCATTACCCATTAAAAAAGGATCTTTCTTTTCTCTACTCAATAATCCTTAGGGCCAAATTCTTAAAATAACATAAACATATAGAGTACACACAATGTACATAAGATGTAAATGTGGAGCACAACTCCAAAATAGATAAGATATATGAGTTACATAATAACCCCTTAAAAAACTGGAAAACCTTTTCCAAATACCCTAATGTATTCATTACCCAAATCATGTGTTCTATATTCACCATAATGAATATATTAAGTTCTACATGTATTATAACTCATTTCATATGTGGGCCCTTATTAATCCAATCCCTATTACATATACATTTACCAATTACATACACAACTACCCCTATATACACCCCCTTGATATCATATCATATTCCTCCATCATATGCTCTTCAATGTGCACAAAAGGAGGCCAATTTGTTTTTTGTTTTGTGGGAATCACTTGTAAGAATAATAATTGCATCTCAAGCATTTAAAGAACAACAAATGCATAATGGATGATGGAATTTTAACTTTCCCAACCTTTATTCCTAGGCAAAACTATCCATATTCATCCAAGGTCTATGATTTACCCTTCACAATGTTTATTTACTCTTCACAATGTTTCCATTGTTGTTAATGGTTAGCAATGAAGAACACATCATGAGAAATCAAGAACATGAATGTGAGAACAAGATAGAATGAGTGATGGCTCACATTACTCCTGATAGGAGGTGTATGAGACTCTTACACTTTACCATGATGATTGCACTCAACCCATGTTTCTATAAATACATGAAAAGAGTTCCACAACAAACTCTTACATGCATTTAATGATTGATTTTATAAGAAACTGGAAGTGGATGTTTTCATTCTAGGTACATGGTAGGAAATAGATGATCTATAAGGCTCACACTCGAAAATAGAATACTTAGTTTCCCACAAGCCCCTTTTCATCTTCCTCCCTTATGGAATCTTAACCCCTCTTGTGCTCCTAACAATCACCTGAGAATCATATATATTATACTCCACCATTAATATTTACATATCTTGAGTTTATTGTCGCAAGGCTACCACATAACCCATATAAGTATATTTACATCATATATTTATCTATCCACTAATCAAACCTTCAACTTTACAATAAAAACCTTCACTAATATATTTACATCATTTACAATGGGATCATTTATCCAAACTCACATCACTTGATTGCTATCATTATAACCATGCATTTTAATTTATACAATAATTATATCCAATATAATCCAGGATTCAAAGCCATGGTATTACAAATATCATCCAAAACTAGATAAAACTACCAATTATTTTGATATATCACTTATAACATGAATAAAATTATAGCCAAAATGTCAACTTTAATGTTTGAAAAATACCTTAAAAGCATTTATTCACCATTTAACCATATAAACACATTATATTAATTAATTAACATAAAATCTAATTATTCAATTATTTTAAAACAATGTATCTATTATTAATTAGAAACGATTATATTTGTACTAGAAAAATGTTCCAGCTACATTGTACGACATCAAATACATATAAATCCAACAAAGCTATTGAAACAATGTCCAGAGGGGATTTAACATTCTAATACCACAAAACTTTCCTTCAATTTTTTTTAATGAAATATCAATTTTCTTTTATGAAATCTACTGCAGATGTACAATAACACAAACCCTTAGCAATAAACAGACTTAAAAATACATACAACACACTACTATACAAACCCTTAGCAATAAACAAACTTAAAAATACATACAACACACTACTATATATATAGCAATAAATTTTGGCGAAAACGTACGATGGTATGACTAAAATTTGTCATAATGCCAAAAATTATAAGAATTAATGCCAATTTTTTTAATTTATTTTAATCAACCTAAATTGGTCAATCTTCTCATGACATGTTTTGAATGTGTTGTAATTCTGAGAGTCTTCTTTGTACCTTCATAAGAGTGACGGTATTTTACAGTCATCACAATATCAATGATTTTTTTTTCTCTATCCATTGCATCATTAATGGAATGCGGGTCACTTTTCAACTACTCAATTTTGACTTGTTCAACTATCGTCAAAATTCTGACAGTAAGTAAATTTATAAATATGTTTCTTTTAAGAGATGTTGTGATATTTTTGCTATAACTACAATAGTTTTAAAAGGTTACAAGGTCTTCTTGTTAAGCCGAAACATATATATTATTTATATATATAATATATCAAATGCATTACAAATATAATATATCTAGTTTTTTTAATCAATTTTATAAGATATCATTGTACTTTTTTTTGTTTTTTTTTTTAAATGGGAAGAATGTCAACAAAAATTAGTTGGGGGAAATCAAGGGGATGATGGGAGATGTTATTTCCCTTGCACTAAATGCGGGGGCTTACGTACTATAAGAAATTTAAGAGAAACTTCTAAACTTGACATTGTAAGAAACATGGGCACATTGAAAAGGGACCGAAGGAATATTCTCCCTTGGTAACCTAAATATTCATTATCTATTGTGTTTATATTAATTGTATTTGTAAAATTTTGTATTTTTATAATGTTTGTTATGCAAACTACTTTGATTGTTTCTAATTATAAAGTCAAGCTAGCTCCCTAGTCGGTGTTTGAATGCCCCATGTAGTAATTGAAATGTTGTACAAGCTGAGGAACATGGATAAAATACCGAAGATCGAGTTAATGATCCTATGGAAGAAGCTGACAATAATAAGATAGTTCAAGATGATGAGACAAGTGAATTGATCCAAGCCTTGTTCAGTTGACCATTTAATGATGAGGATGAGGACAATGATGATAATATTCTTGATGAAACTTTCTAGAAAATGCAATGACACCACTTTATGAAGGTTCAAAAGAAAATCTTCTCTCTACTACATTATTGTTGGTGAACTTAAATGTTTTGAATTAGTTGTCAAACACGTGTATGACATAGATCTGGAAGCATGTGATATATTTCATCACATATTAGACATAAAGGTTAACCTTTTTCCTTTCCTTTTTGTGTTACTTAATGTGTAAAATAAGAATGGAATATTTACGATTAATATTCTTTACACTGACTTGTGAATTTTTTGTTGTAGATTATTAGGTGAAATTATGTCACCATCGTCAAATGTTTTACCTTGCACATACCAAGATGTATATACCATTATGAAATAAATTGGAATGAAGTATCAAGCTATAGATGCATGTCCTAATGATCATATTATATATTATGGAAAACATGCACCAAAAAAAAATTACCCGCAATATTAGAGCAGTAGATATCGAACCTATGAAATAACAAAAAAGATGCCCCAAATGGTTCTTCGTCATATTCCTATAATTTCATATTTTCAATGATTGTTTAAGTGTGAAAGCATAACACAATTTATGAATTACCATGCATGGAAGAGAAGTAGAGATGATGTCCTTTGAATGCCTACTGATGGTTATGCATTTAGGGAAATTGAAGAAAAATGGTTTCATTTTAAGAATGAACCTTGTAATGCTAGGCTTTCATCGGTAGCTCAGTGTTATAGACCATTTTGTCCCACTTAGTCAAAAGGCCCCAAACCCAAATCTCTCATCATCCTTTATAATTTTTAGCTTCTGACTTTGTACTTTATGGGGCAATATGTTACATGCCATTTTATCACAGTTAGTCAAAAATGCCCCAAACTTGGATCTATCATCATCCGTTACACTTTGCATCAATCCCCTGTAAGGTTAAAAGGAAAATTATTTACAAAAGTTATAAGAATCTTGGATTACATTGGTTCAAAACACTAATTTGAGACTCCTTCACACTTAGCTGCAACACAAACTGCGATGGCCCATGTTGCACACATGATACTTGTGTTAGTTAGCATAGGTTTCCTTTACTACAAGTGTGACAACACTTGGAAATGAGGAAAAATAGATATAATTTCAGAGCATCCTCCTCTAGAAGCTTTAGGCACTGATTCATTCATTTTTTGCTAAATATGATGTTGAATTCCTACCAATGAGGCTTTATCCCTTATCTCATGGAATTTACCTCCTTTCAAAGTAGATCTAGCCCTAACATTGTGGATCTAGAAATTCCTCATCTGCCCTATAAAAGAAGTACCTACTATAGAGTTTAGGTTGCCTTATGGAGACTCTGATTCTTCCCTTATGTTGTTAGTTTGAGTTTGGATATCAATAATCCATCCTTATGCATTGGTGAGATTGAAGGATTTATCATTGTGGGACAGAAAGGATGAGAAGGATGGGAGATATTTGTAACATCAATGCCTCAACAAGGTTTGTAATCTTTCTCTGTTATCATTAATACAAAGTGTATTTTTCCCCACACATCATGTATTTGATTATATATGTGTATAATACTCTTCTTTGACCTCTTATTTAGAGTTATTTGAATATATCATGTTGTAAATCTCGATCTATTTGCTTATCCTTGCTAATTTGTAGGCTCTTCTTTCGAGAGTTAAAGGTGGAGATGGAGTGAGCGGATGAAGAGAAGAAGGAAGCTTGTACTGAACACCAGGTTGGTATTCTTCTTATATTTTAAATATCTCTAGGGAAAGATAATGTAGTTTGTTTGGTTATTTCTAGGTTAAGCTACTAAACCTAGGGAGATCGCTTCTGCCTGTAGAAGGGATTTGTATAGAAAACATTGACAATGTTAATCCATCTGGAGAGATGAAGTCTATTTACTCATAGTGGCTAATTTTTGTTATCAATAATAACCTTCCTCCTTGGATGTCAATAAAGAGGGAGCGCATAATGTTGAAAATGATTGTTCCAAGTATTTGTTTACATTAATTTTTCGAATGTAACATTTTCATTTATCTTGTTTGTTGCATAATATATTATATTTGTTTATTTACTTATATACATACATATCATGGTATTAATTATGTGTAATTTGAAACAATTACTAGGTAAGTACCAAGTTAAATATATGAATATATATATCGGGCCTCTTATCGACGAGCTACTAAAGATATTAGACAACATCACTATGCATGACAATTGTAAACTAATAAGGCACAGAAAATTTCAATTCCATGGAATACTTGTATGGAATTTCATGATGCCCCAAAACTAGCACAGTTTTGTTGTATGTAACGTTCCAATATTTCAATTTTATAGTATATAATTATTTGAAGGTATCATGCATGCTTTGTAAATAATCCCTTCGTATAATTGACATTAATCCATCTCCTAAAGTAGTTCTTCAAATAAAGGGTGAATTTGCATGTCTAGTTTGTGGTCCTAAGATAGAATCTTGTCATTCAAAAATTTTAGTAATTGAGGTGTTTGACGAGTAGAGGAACTTCCTCTCTAAGAACCATAGGCATCGCACTACTGGGAAACATTTTTTCAATGGGAATGAAGGGAATGGATTAAAACCATGAAGAATGACACCTTACTTATGGAAGTTGGAATATAATAGAAATCATCAAGATATGAAATTTATTTATGTATCATATATGTAATGTTTTGAAGTTTTATTTTTATATAATTTATTTTATTGACGTATTTGAATATTGTTGTGGTGGTTTCTTCTATGCTTGATCATGAAGGTCGTGAAGGTATTAATAATAGGATTCCATGAGGAATGAAAAGTTATCCAACTCAATTTATGAGGTTTCCCTACTATGATGACCTAAGAATAGTTCATTAGTTTGATACAATACATATCAGAAAAATGTGATGGAAATGTTATGATGAATCATAGATGGTAAGAGGGATAAAGAATGAATCATCAAATTTGTAGTGACATTTAGAAAGCCAATCATGCAATGAAAAATGCGATCCGATCAAATAGTAGTGGAGAGCGAAATTTCCTTCCGTGGTTATTAACAAAGTAGTAAAGCAATGATGTAAAAGAGATCATTCGAAGAATTAAATTTCCCACAAGTTTTTATGAAAACATTAAAAATATCTGAACTAAGAAAGGTGAATTTGATGGGGGTAAAACCACATGATTGGCATACCTTCATTAAGGTAATTTTTATATATATTTCAATTTTGGTATACATCTTCATAGCTTTTTTTGTCTACTTTGGTTTAAATGAATAACAATTCATTTTTATTGCTACAGTATGTTCTACCTCTATCTCTCCTAGATGAATTCAACAACAATGTCAAACAAATTATATATGATCTTAGGAAATACATGAGGCAAGTAGCAATTTATATGCAAAGTGTTTTTAAAATCAATATGTAAAAAATTAACCTGGATGAAGGGAACAATAACCTTCTCCCAACTACTCAATTAAATTCAATTACTACAATTTATATTATTATTATATATTTTAAATTCAGAAATAAAAAGTTATATTAAAATAAATAAAATAATTTCAATTTAACTCATTTTAAAATATCCATAATTTACACACTGTTTTCTCTCACATTTGTTTGACTGTACAAAGAAAAATTGACACTAAAACAGAGTTTTGGAAGCTTCCTAGCCTTGGATGTCTTCTCATCCTCATGGATATTCTAGATTTAATTTCCTTATTATACCTGCCGCAAGCATTATATAAAGCATTCAATTTATCTTTGAATTAGTATTAGTTTGCCTTTGAACAAAAATTTATGATGTTTATCCATAGTCTAAAATTAGGAATTCAATTTTTATTTTTATTTAAATTTATTTATTTGTAAGGTGATTGGTTGACGTTGTATTACCGGTTATTTAATAACTTCGATTTCTATTAGTTACTAATTTTTTGTTTTTAGTTTTATTTCCTTTCTATTTAACTTTTTAAATTTTTTTCTTTTTCTTTTTTTCTATTATTTCTATTTTCATGAATTATAATTTTTCACAAAATTTCAATTTAAGGTGAACTTATTAATATATAAAAAAATATATTTTAATAAATTTAATTATAACATTATATATATTAATAAAAATAAAACCACACACAATAGATATATGTAGTTAATATAAACAATATTAGTTAATCACATTTCTTAATTTTTGGTGATGACATTCAATAATACAATATTTTATTAGTTGTTTGATTTTTGTGATGAAATATTTGTCTTTGTTATTTTTTTTGTTTAATTAAGCTATATTTAAGCTAAGCGACAAGTACTAGCTACTATGTACCCCTTGTATTAAGCTATTGGATAAATCATTTGATTATAAATAATTTAAACACTTATAATTATTAGAATACTATGGAGCAACATAATTGTTTTGTATTTTTGTACATGAAGTATTTTTTTACATAACAGCGAAGACGTTTCTTTATATGTATTTTGTAAAGATAAGTTTAGCATGTATATTAAGAAAAGAGATAAGTTTAACATCTATTAATAAAATATATATTTTTAGATAAAGTTGTAATCTCTATATTTTTGAATAGTTTTAGATATTTATTTTTAATAGTTGAAATTTATATTGATAATTAGGTGATGATTTATGAAAAATTATGTGGAATGGTAAGTATAATCTAGGTACAAGCTTAGCCACTAAGCTCTGTAGCAATCACAATAGTTGGGCTTTTCCATTTGGAATTTTGCAGACCAAAATAAAGTCTTGATGGAGGAGTGGCCAAGCCTTGTAATGATCGCTAGTTTCAATTACCTAAATTGAATACTATAGGCCAATGCTCCCAATTTGCGAAACTAATGAAAAGCAAGGGTGGCATAGTTATAGAAACTTCGGGAGGATGACTCTAATTGGAGGGTTTAGAAAAAATAAAGAGAACTGGGACTTTGATATACTCTTGGAAAAATCCCTGCATTAGAGGAGGATCCCTATTCTAGAGGGATTGAACAAATTAAGGTGGGGATACAAATCATCGCAGAATTTTTTGTCAAGGAAGCATACTCTCTAATCTTTGTCATCAATCAAACCCCAAAAGAGAAATTTAGTCCTGTATTTAGCAAACAAAACCGTGGGGAAAAGTAGCACTGATCCAGGTGGAAGTTGGTGGCCACCTACCTATTTCACTCGGACCCCCAACACTGTCTCTTTCAGTTTTTCGATTTCCCTAATTGTAGCATGGTTTACTATTTTTGGCAGTTTTTCGGGTCCTGAACTTCTGGAGCCATTTTGAGGCCCTAAACTGCATTTTTAGGGAAAATGGAGAGGCCAAAAACTTCCCAAACCGGCATGCTGGTTTGTTTTCGGCCTTCTCATTGAGATCCTCGAAAGAGGTATTATGATAGCCAAACGAAGATCTTATGCCAAAGTTATGACCCCGGGAAGTTGATGTACCAATTTACCCAAACGGGGCCCACAGTTTTAGCGCTTCATCTGCTAGGGTTAGGTTTTGGGATGTTTAGGGTTTGCCGTTGTTTCTCAATAATAAATAAGCCTTTGAGCCTCATTGTAACACAGTTCTAAGGCATGTAGGCGCTACATATCTTCTTAGAGATAAGCTACCATCGCCCAAGGTAGTCTTATTTCCATTTTGTTTGTAAGCATATTTCAATATTTGATATTAATGAAATGAAGTGTTATTTCTACTGCATCTTTGTATTTATGGTTATATCTGTAATTTGTTGCGTTCCTGTTTAAATCTAGATTAGTGGTATTAGAGGGATCTCCTCTTTCTCGATTTTTCTTTACATGTCCCCAATGAGGTTGGGATATAAGGAGTTAGGGTTTGAACTGGTCGAACCTTTGCAAGACCAACCTCACAAATCACGATAGCCTCCCATGGCAGATGAAAAGAAAGACGAGGGGGTAGGAGATCCTATCAAAATCTTGCTCGAAGAAGCCCTCGAGCGACAAAGGAACGCGATGATGGAAAAATTTGTCGAGATCCTTCAGTGACTAGCCAAGGGTGACGCATCTACTTCTGGCAGCTACTCTAGAAGCACCACACCCTTTAAGGTACAAGGTAACTTTGACATTCCCATATTTGAGGGTCAGATAGATGCAGACGCTATAGATAAATGGTTAAATCTGCTAGAAGGATATTTTTCTGTTCATGATTTTTCCTGCTGGGAAAAGATCACTTTTGCACTTCTCAAAGAAGCCCCTCATGTCAAGGACTGGTGGGAAACCTACTGTGAGTAGAAGGATGAAAGTACGAACTCACTATTTTCAGCTACACCCACTTGGAACTCGTTCCAGGATGCCATCAAGGAGCGGTACTACCTTGTTGGGAGCTATGAGGATAAATACATAAAGTGGACAATGTTGTGACAGGGAAGGAACCAAGATGTACCAGAGTTTACCAATGTTTTTCATACCCTTCACACGAAGTTGGGTATCAAGGATTTTGAGAACCATTTGGCTCTCAAGTACCGTGACTTCCTACACAGGTACATCCAGGACAAGATGGAGTTCTTGAACATCTCCTTGCTCAGCATGACATACCGATATGCCATTAAGATTGAGAAAAAGTTTAAATAGAGGAAGCCAGACTTTGGATCTGTGAATTCGAAGTAAGGGAAAGGTACCCCCAAACCGTAGAACAAAGGACAAAGCCAAGGCGGGGTGGCCCAGGACAACCCGCCAAAGCTGCAAGCAAAGAACAACACCACGAAGTCGAAGAAGGACACATGAAAATGGTGTGAGTTCCATAAGAGCTCCACTCACAACACAAGCGAGTGTCGGGCCAACCAATCACTGGTGGTCAAGCTAAAGGCTTTAGAATTAGATGCATGTTCTGACTCTAAGTCAAAACCCGACAAGGGGAATGAGAAAGGGAAGCAGATTATCGATGCAGAGCCCAACACAACCATTGCCACCATGAATATCCAGAAGGAGGAACTCGAAGATCCAGAGGAGGAGGAGAGCCTCTTCCACTCTCAGATGTGGGTAAAGGGTTCCCCGCTACACTTCATTATTGACAGCAGGAGCCAAAATAAACTAATTTCGGCAGAGGTTGTGAAGCGGTTGGGCTTACCGACCACAACACATCCACAACTGTACACCATAGGGTGGCTTCACCAAAGACATGATCTTCGTGTGAGCAAGCCCTGCCACCTCCCATACAACATCAAGCCATTCATAGATGAGGTATTATGTGACGTTGCTCCCCTTGATGTTTGTGATGTATTATTAGGCAAACCATACTTATGGAAGCGACATGCTGTGTATGAGTCAAGGCCTCATACTATTATTGTTACTTTGGGAAATAAGTTGTATAAGATACTGGAGGTAGCACTGCCTATTTCCATCTCTTTGGTTATTGCAAAACAATGCAATAAGCTCATTTCCAAAACTAGGGAATTTGTTTTCCTCATGATATGCCGTTAGGGAAAGAAGAAGATGGTGGCCACGACCTCTAGATAGGGCACCTCCGCACGACAACAATAGATGAACAAGGTCATGGAGGAGTATGAGGACATCTTCACCTCCCCCACAGGGGTGCCCTTGCACTGTCATGTCAAGCACTCCATTGATCTAACCCTAGGTGCGCCGATGCCTAATGGACCAATCTATTGGCGCTCTATTTTGGAGAATGACAGAATCAAGAGGTAGATTCAGGAGCTGCTGCAAAAAGGTCACATTTGGTCAAGTTCATTGCCCTGTGGCAGCCTGATCGTGTTGGTACAGAAGAAGGATGGGACTTGGAGACTCTGTATTTATTATCAGGTGCTGAACAAGATCACTATCTTGAATAGGTACTCGAGCCCACCGATTGATGACCTTTTGGACCAATTGAAGGGGGAGAAATATTTTAGCAATATTGACTTGAAGTCAGGGTATCATCGAGTACCAATCGAACCCTCTAATGTGTGGAAGACTACCTTCAAAGCGAAGGAGGGCCTTTTCGAATGGTTGGTTACGCCTTTTAGGTTAACGAATGCTTCTGCAACCTTCATGAGGTTGGTGGATGACATATTCCGGCTATTCACCAACTCATTTGTAGTGGTATACTTGGATGACATCCTGATCTTTAGCCAGAGTTGGGAAGAGCACCTCCACCACATCCAACAGATTCTCCAAAAATTGTAGCAACACAAGCTATGTGCCAATTTGGAGAAATGAACTTTTAGCATGACCCAGGTTCAGTATCTGGGATACAGGGGGTTCATGTGGATACAACCAAGATCCAAGTCATCCAGGATTGGCCAGCTCCAACCACTTTGACAAAGCTCTGCAGCTTTCTAGGTCTTTCTAATTTCTACCACAAGTTCGTGTTGGGATTCTCTCATATCACTTGGCCCTTGAGTCAAGTCACCAAGGGAGGAGTGAAAAAAAAAATTCTTTTGGTTTGAGTCTCAACACAAGGCATTTACAGAGTTGAAATATTGCCTCTGCTCTGCACTAGTGCTCACATTACCAGACTTGCAACAACCATTTGAGATCGAGACATATGCCTCTGACTATGTTATTGGGGTAGTCCTTACTCAACAAGGGCATCCAATGGCATATCACAGTGAGACACTTTTAGACACAGTCCGGAAATATCCCACTTGTGACAAAGAGATGTATTCCATTGTGCAGGCCTGCCGATAATGGAAGCATTACATTTTGGGGAAGGAAATGGCCATCCACATAGACCACTGGGCCTTGCAGTTCATATAGATGCAAGAGAAGTTGTAGAATGATTGCCATCAGAAGTGGTCCACATACTTGTAATAGTTCCATTTGAATATCAGGTATAAAAAGGACAACACAAATAATGTTGCAGATTTCCTCAGTCGACCACCGACCATGGCGTTAAGCAAGATGCTCAAATCTTGTGGGCACAAGACTTCTGATTGGTCACTTCTCTACAAAAGTGACCTAGAATTTGGCCACACATACCAGACGCTCTTGGAGGGTCAACAAGTTCCATATTTTCATCTCCAGGATGCCCTATTATGCCACTTGGGACACCTTTGTGTTTCTTCAGGAGAGCGTGCCAAGATGATTTGGGAAGCACACTACAATTGGGCCACTCGGCATTTTGGGGTCGAGAAAATGGTGGCAGTACTGTAGAAGTATTTCTATTGGCCGAATCTTCGATATGATATTAGGAAGTACATCTAATCCTACACTTCTTGCACCATTGCCAAACCGACCATCAAGAAGCAAGGCCTCTATACTTCGCTGCCTACACCTAGTCGACCTTGGGAATCCATCTCTGTGGATTAAATGTCGAGCCTTCCTTCTACTAAGCATGGCAACGACTGTGTTTTTGTAGTCGTCGTTAGATTCTTGAAGATGGCCATTATGGCGGCCTACAAGAATAATATCACAGCGGAAGCCACTGATAAACCCTTCTTTGAATGAGTTTGAGTACATTTTGGGATCCCACAATCTATCATCTTAGATCAGGACAATAGTTTCCTCAGTACATATTGGTCCAGTCTCTGGTCGATGCTGGACACCAAGCTCACTAAGTCCACATCTTTCCATCCCCAAACTGATGGCCAGACAGAGGTCATCAACACGAGGATTTTACACATTTTGTGCATGTACAACACAAATCATCCACACACATGGGATGAGAGCCTCCCCTATGTCCAACATAGCTATTATCGGGCTCTCCATAGCTCAACTGGCCAGATCGCTTTTTAGGTGGTTTTGGGATTCTAGCCACTATGTCCCATTGATGCGGCCATGCCATTTGTAGCTACTCATGCAGATTTGGCTCATGTCCAATCTGAAACCAATAAGGCAAACAACTTCATTGAGCACATCCAACATATCCACCATCAGGTCCATGACATTCTGGAGAAATCAAATGCCAAGTACAAGCAGCGGCATGATGAACATCAGATACCACACAAGTTTCAGGTGGGCGACAAAGTTTGGTTGCATTTGTAAAAGGAATGCCTTACCAGAGCCTATCAGAAACTCGAATCACTTCGATATGGTCCTTACACCATTACCAAGGTGGTGGGAGACAATGCATTTGAGCTCAACATTTCCCCATTCCTTGGCCTGCACCCAGTGCTCAATGTGGACCTCCTTTGACCATACTTCCCACCATTGCTAGACACATAAGACATTATAGAATGACCCACACCTACAGATTTAAATCCAGATTGCATGCAACAAGCCAAAACTAATTGGATCATGGACACGTAGATCAAGAACATCCGATAGAAAAGGATCCAACTATATCGAGTTGTGAAAGTAGGCCAACTCCTTCAGCAGGGCAAGTGGCTCCCCAGGGACCAAGTTCAGCAGAAATTTTCTCATCTCATGGAGGAAGTCAATGCAATGGGGACCATTGCTTCCTAAGGGGGGAGGAATGATCCAGGTGGATATTGGTGGCCACCTGCCTATTCCACTTGGACACCCAACACTGTCCCTTTTAGTTTTTCAGTTTCCTTAATTGTGGCATGGTTTACTATTCTTGGTAGTTTTTCGGGTCTTGAACTTCCGGAGCCGTTTTGAGGCCCTAAACTACGTTTTTAGGGAAAATGGAGAGACTAGAAATGTCCCAAATCATCTTGCCGATTTCCTTTCGGCCTTCTCTTCACGATCTTCTCCAAAAGAGGTATTATGATAGCCAAACAAAGATCGTATGCCAAAGTTATGACCTCAGGAAGTTGATGTACCAATTTACCGAAACGGGACCTACCATTTTGGTGCTTCATCTCCTAGGGTTAAGTTTTTGGATGTTTAGGGTTTTTCTTTGTTTCTCAGTAATAAATAGGCCTTTGAGCTTCATTGTAACACAGTTCTGAGACATGTAGCCTCCACATCTCTTCTCAGAGATAAGCTATGATTGCCCGATCTAGTCTTATTTCCATTCTGTTTGTAAGCATATTTTAGTATTTGATATTAATGAAATGAAGTGTTATTTCTATTGCATCTTTGTATTTATGGTTATATCTATAATTTATTGAGTTCCTATTTAAATTTGGATCAAGCACACTTCTTATGGATGCTAACAAGAAGGAGAACACTAACTTGGGAGTGCATACAATGACGAGGATTTTAGGGGCCTTCTTATTGTTATCTTTTCAAATAACAATGTAAAATTTGAAACGAGAACTGATACTGTTACCCGTTTCGTAGAGATAGCGAAAAAGTGACCCGATTTTGAAAAGGGGTGATGCAGAACACACATGTTTTTTTTAGAGCATAGTTTTTGGAACTTTAATTTTTTTTTTTATTTTTATTTATTTATTTATTTATTTTTTTTTTATGTACATTGCGTTTTAGAATGGTGGTGATTTTCATGCTGACTTAAAAAAGTGATAATTCTGCATCAAGCCCATTTTTTAAAATACCTATTTTTTGACTTTAAATTTTCTAATGTATGAAATGTAAATACTTATTTCTAACTTTAATAATTTTTGAAGTGGTATTCTTCTTCATATTTTCTTGATTTTATTTTAATTTTCTTTTTTTGTAGTGAGGTTTTTATTGCTTTTGCATTTTTAAAGAAGAAGGTCAATATTTTGAATTTTTGATATTCTACATATTTATACATCGTTAATTAATTTTTCAATCCACATGAAATAATTGTCTCTAAAAACCAAAATTTTTTGACAATTGACATAAAAATAACCATTTTTAACATAAAGATAACTAAAAAACTACACGTTTTGATAATGTTTTGTAATTTTTTAATAGTAATGACACGTCAAAATCACAATTTTTATAGGAAAATTTTAACTAAAAATGGTTAAATAATAGTTTTTTTATGAATTTCATATAAAAAAAATAATAATAATCACTGCTTCTTTCAAAAAATAATGATTAACATAAAAACTATTGCGAAAATCACGTAATACAAGTATTGAATGCATAACAACCTTAATTGAGTGCTTACTCTTCTCATAAAATGTCAAAGTCAAAACATTACAAGTATAACTAATTGATAGCTACAAAAAATGAGCTTAATTTCCAAGCATAACTTAAATTTAATCAACAGTGTCACGCAATCCAAACTCTTCGTCCTCTAGAGTTTCATCATTGTCTTCTTCCTCAATATTTTCTGCTTCATTTTGCTCATTTTCCTCTTCTAATGGATATTTGATGTCTGTGAATCTCCCAATCTATGCCTTTCCAATCATTCTGTGTAATGGTGGTTGGGGTTCCTTTTCTTTCTTTGCCACACGCAATTCACTAAAGTCCCCTTTCTTCAACCCAATTTCTTGCATTGCATCTGGAAGAAATTGAAGAGCATTAATTCTTTGCTGAATAAAAACTTGCACTATATTGGATCTTTTTCAATCACAATGCAATTTCTTCTTTTTTAAACGCAACATGCTAGTGTTGTACCTCATTATCAAGCACAAAAGAAATAATGAAGTAAATCAGTACAATGACATATAAATTAAGAAATAACATATTGAAATTCAATTCCATATAATAAAACTTACCTGAGCCAGAAAATAAATCCAGAACCCAATTTCCTTCATTTGAACATATGTCTATAAGATAGTTATTCAATAATTGTGGTTTTTGTTAAATGTTAACTATCTCTCCTTTTGCTTCTTTGTCTTCATATGTTGGTTTTCTCACAACATGATCATAAATCAGTATTTGGCTATGACTCTTTCCATCTACTCGATTAAAAATCATAGACATATAGCTATCATCTTTTGCCTAACTATCAATATAGATGAACTCGCAATCATTTATAAATAGTTGATCTTCACAGTTAAGAAGATTTGACTTTTGCCTGTAACATGAAATAGTAAAAGTTCAATTAACTTGTACAT
>APFE031317067.1:2648-78386 GCA_000404065.3 Pinus taeda | reverse complement strand
TTATAGTCCAAATATTATTAAGAGCTAATAATATTCGACTGTTCTATTTTTAGACTGGCAGTCTAAAAATAGACTCTACCCATATGTCTAAAAATAGAGGTCCATCTATTTTTATCAACATGACCAATCATCCATAAATAACATCCCGTAACTCATAGACCATGATCCATATGTCTAAAAATAGACTTTGTGCCAAAAATAGTCCGCGGACCCACGTAATGAAGGTGAATTCTTCTCACTAAGCTCCATCATCTTGTTGCATTTTCAATATTATGGCCTGAGAACACTTCAGGGTGGCAGGGTGGTGCTAGGGTAGGTCATATCTTGCATAGGGTGTTGTGGCACCCTTTCAATTGGAGCTGATAAATTATAGGACAATGAAGCATCCTTTCTGATATCAGCTGGTAAACAGAGTGTTGGGGCACTTATAAGGTTGTGGCTTGACTTACAAGGCAGTGGGACATCCTTCTGGTCATAGCAGGTTATTAGGGTCTAGTAGCATCCTACTGGTTGTAGCTCATGAATTAGGGGGTTGGATCCTCCTTGGGTTGTATCTAAAAATTTGACGTAATTAATTTTATTTTAAAGAGGAGGAAAAGAAAATTACTAATAAGCCTTCAATGGTTTTTAACTCGGAGGGGTTTTTCCACTTAAACAATCTCTTTGTCCAGTATTTTATCTTTATACATTGTTGTATGGTGTTGCCTACTGTTGATTATTGTTTATGATTATCTAAAGAATAATTATAATGAAAAATAAAGATTCACTAATTCTTTGAAAATGATTAAAAAGTGGTAATTTCTAAGAACTACTAATTCACCCCCCCAGTATTTCCAACAATTGGTAATAGAGCTTGGTTCCTTCAATAAAAACTTAACTCCTAGAAGTTAGATCTCTAAGCATAGAGATGGGAAAATCAAAGAAGCATGTTGCCAAAAATTACACAAATGCAAAAGAAGGTTTAGGTACAGTAACATCTGATGAAGATCAATATTGTGCACCAACTCTCGAATTTGATGGAGATAATTACTAGATATGGAAATCTAGAATGGAAGTCCATTTGCAAGCTCATTATGTATGGTAATCAGTTATTTCCACAGGCACATCTATTGATGACGCTAAAAGGTACAATATGAAAGCCATGCATGTCATTTTTAATGTTCCAAACTTTTTAAAAGAAAAATATGGTCAATGCCCAACGACCAAAATTATTTGGGAAATCCTTCATAATCTCTACTAAAAGAAGCATTCAAGTCAAGATGTAGATGTCGAAAATCACGTGGATCCTAGTGATGATAGTGAAGAATTTGAAGAAATGAGTAAGATCAAATTTCAAAATGAAGTGGTCAGAGTTATAAAAGAACTCAAGAGTCAAAGGAAAAAAGGAAAAATCTCTAGAATTAGAATTGGAAATAGCGAAAGGATGTGCTGAAAAAATAAATAAGAAAAATGAAGAATCCAAGAAAATCAAAGGAGTATTAGAGTACAATTGGAAGAAGCTAGAAAGGTCGAAAAGTCAAAATGGAAGAATACAGAGGAAAAAAATCACACAATCAAGAAAGAATTTGATCAAAAGCAACAAGAACTTGGTGTAGCCTTTGAAGAGATTAGCGGGCTTAAGAAACAAGTGCATGAAGTAGATAGGAAGGAGAAGGATTTGGAAAGAAAATAAAAGGAATATGATCGAAGGTATATATCTGCAGTTGACCCAAAGAAAAAGGAATTGGAAACGTCTTCAACAGAAATAAACGATCTTAGAATTGAAAATGAGAAGCAAAAGGAACAATTACAGGTTATCAATAGAGAAGTAGAGAAGACCACTCTTCTCAAGCTACAAGTTGAAGAAGTAGAAGAAAGAAGAATATTGTTGAAAGACATATTTCAGGAAGACCTTTCTCAAAACCAGGGAGAACTTGATGTAGCCCTTTATGAGATCAACAACCTGAAGGAATTGTAAAAATAACAATTGTAGGACAGGAAAGATCAAGAATTGGCTCAATTGAAGATGAAGGTAGAAAAAGTAGATAAGACTTCAGTTGATGAAGGTACAAGCTCCACATCTTCACAAGATGATTTTAAGAAGAATACTAATCAAAGTGATGAACCATAGAAGAATGTTGCAATTCCAAAGAATGATACTAAAGTAGTCAAGGAAAAAATACAACAAAAGGCTATGGAACTACCTCTGAAGAAGAATGTGTATGGAAAATCTTCTAGGCACATTCATTCATTAAATGGTTATTGTTTTCCTTGTGATGAATTTGGAAATATGGTTAAGGATTATAAATTTGTTGACAGGTACAATTATCAAGGACCACCGCCTCCAAATGAATCATCCAGATGCATGTTCATTTAATGGTTAATGTTTTTTATGTACTAACTATAGACATAAGGCTAAGGATTGTGAAGTATTTTGAAAGTACCATTATCATCCAAAAAGAAAGTTTTTAGGATCACGAGACAATGTTCATGATGTATTTATTATCAGAGAGTTTGTGCTAGATGGGCCAAACATTGAATGTTTTAAATACCATAACTATGGCCATATAGCTCGTGATTGATGATATCAGATGGAATCACCTATGGACAACATTGAATGCTTAAAGTGTCATAACTATGGGCACATGGCTTGAGATTGCAGGTACAAGACGATCTGGAAAATGAAACATGTACAAGAAGAAGATCAAGTAGATAAGAAGGTCTCAACAATTATGCTTCCAAGGTTCGTAAAAGAAAAAGGTCATGAGGAATTAATAATTTCTTCAGATGATGACATGAGCCAAGATGGTCCGTTGGATGACACACTATTTTGAATGATCCAATTTGTCGGCTCCTTGAATTTTGAGGAGGGGGAGCCTATACAACAATATGTGGCACAAATCTACCGTTGATAGATATCCAACATGGATAGAGCAGAAAGATATATATGTCAAATTCATAACAGGGGTTAGGGTCCTATATTTCATAGGATGAGTTGTTTTTACTTGATGATTTATAATTGATATAGAAAAGGAAAAAGAAAAAGGAAAAGGAAAATAAATTTTAGGGGACAAAAAAAAAATAGAATAAAGAAGGAAATGAAAAGAAAGAAAAGAAAAAACAAAAAGAGAAAAAATATATGAAAATGCTACGAAGAAAAATCAAAATTGTATAAAAGCATACTATAGGAATTTTTGTAAATAAAGTGTACAACTTGTCTAAATGCCACATTATAAATAGGATAATTAGAAACAATTAGTCTAGCTGTTTAAACGTGTTAAGGCTGAAAATAAATCTAATTATGTGAGTCAATAAATCAATCACACAATTTAATAGTGATTGAGCTAGATTAGTGGAGTTAATCACACCATTAAAACATGGTTAACTGACAAAGAGAAAATTATCAAAAACCTTAGAAAAATGAATAGAGGGGCTTGCAAAATCAAATGCACCCTAGATTTGATTAATTTGGTTTAATCTAGTTTATTTAACATGGAATGATCCAATATCTTTTGCTTATAGATGTGTTAAAGAATTACATGCATCAATTGTAGCTTAACATAGAAATTTAATGTGCACATGAGAGAAGAGGAGAAACACATAAAGCATGAAAGAAGACAACAAGACTTGATAACAGAGTTCGTCTGACTTGGACTATGTCTCTAGGCCTTGCTTGATCAATGTGAAGGCCTTTATTCATTAAGTGGCATGAGAAGGAAGAGTACAAGCATAGTTACAAAAAGGAGTTTTATACCTCCATACCGAAAAATGGCCGAAAAATGCAGAACTCTGATGGAGAAACATACAACACCATTGCGTTTGTGGTGTAGAGAAATGTTGAAACCATATACAATTTGTCAAAATATGACAAAGTGAAAATTCGACCCTCTTGCAAAATTTTGCCTTGAATTGCGTGCACTGCCTCCTCTCCTTGGGTGCACTGATAAACTACGTTTATATATAAATTGTGGTGGCATATTTCTCAATAAGTTCATCGGGGCACATTGGTTGAGGATTCGGTTAATAGGGAGGAGGTCAGGTGGTCAAACCCTGCCTCCTCCTTTTTTACATAACAAATCTTTTTTTTCACTTATGGGTTGGGCTAGGCCCACCTTGGGCGGCTCGGCCCCCATACCTACCTCTTCCAGCTTCGTTGGTTGTCCCAAGTATTAATGCAGGTTTGTTTCATGGTTGGCGCGTGTTTCAGGATCGCGTCCATGCCCTAAGGGCCAACCCTACTCAACTCCACGTTGTTTTATGCTAAGCCATGGTGTGGGTTGTGGGGTGGCGAGGTCATGGCCGCCCACCCCGTTATGTTGTTTCAATAACTCTGTGGGAGGGGCAGGGTGTCATGGCCCACCCCTCCATTAATATAAATATGTCATGTGGATTTGGTTGGGGTGGTGGGGTTTGTGGCCCACCACCCCTTTTTATTTTTATTTTTTGTTTAAATAAAACCAACCACACATTTTAAAAAATTCAAATTTTGATCGAAGGAGTCATTTGAACTACGCAAAAATTTCGCCCAGAATTTGGTCAGAGTTGGCTGGATTCCATTTTTCATAAAAGTCCAAATTGTGTCTTTGTTAAGCCTGCCCAGTCAGCGAAAAGTCAACCCAACTTTGACTACCTCTATCTCCTTCATCTGGACTCAGATTGGAGTGTCATTCACACTGTTGGAATAAGGGAAATGAGCACTTTGATTTGATTTCAAGTTCATCATCTTTCTGCCACTTGTGTCTGGAGATCCACTTGGATCATGGAATAAATTAATCATGAGATTAAATATGATTATTTTTTTGTAATAGTGTATATTATTCCTCAACATTTCAAAGGTTGTATTAAAAGTTTGAATGCTGACATATAAGTTCTATTGATGGGATTATGAATTGCAACAAACCAATGGTCGAGATCTTCCCTGCCCCAATCAATGGTGGGGAAGTGTTTTTGGCCTCACCCCCCGAGCTCCATCCCACTTTATCCACAGGGTTGTGGGGGGGTGGGGGGGTGGGGCGAGTTCCGAAAGTCCCGCCAAGTGTCACCCCCACAACATTTCATACCCCCCTTCAAAAATTCTTCTCTCATTGACCGCTCAACCCTCCATCACTCCCTATCTGCCACGACACCCTTTCCTGAACCCACTCACCATCCACCAACTCAGCCTTGCAGACCCCACTCCAACAACTTCCCCTTCTATTTAACTTGTCTCGAGAATTAATCTCACTCCTGATCAAAGGCTGCCATCTGGAATTCCCCTACCCACATCAACAAACTATTACACAAATTAATTTCTCTCGCTCCCTTTGTAACATACCCACTCCCAGTAATGGTAAAAACAAAATGGTAATTTAAAAATTACCTTATTATGCACAGTTAAACCACAAATTCGTTTCTTTCACCTATTTTTCATGACCTATGCAAACTTTCAGTGTTCCATGCTATCACAGTAACCAGATAATTGCTCAACAATAGTGATCCAATCGCTATCAAAGACCCCACTCTAGCATTCAACAACCATCTTCTTGTCCAGGTAATCCTAGTGTCATAGTCACTTTGTTTGTACTTTTAAAGTTTGATAATGCCTCCTAAGAGTAGAACCTCTGAGGACAAGGGAAAGAAACCAAAGGAAAATCCCATGCTACCCCCTCCTATTGATCTGGATCATCTACCCTTAGTTGATATCCAATATAAAATCACAGAAACAAACTGTGAATTGGAATTGTTCGAAATTCATAGTTGGTTGAAGCATAAATTAATAGATCAGAGTGTTGAATTTAATCTATGGGAGTCTACCCTCCCTCAATTCATGTTCCCACAAACCCATCACTTCCCTAAGCTAGTCTCTTGGCATTAATTGAGCTATGTACCCTTCCAAAGATAAATTATGAGTCGAAATGGTGAAATTATGATGACCATCATAATCGAAGCCACATATCAAATTCTCCAAGTGACAATTCCATAGTATTATGTTGGCATTATGATGCATGTGTTGTACTTGATGGAAACCCACTTGTAGTAGAACAAGTATATGGTAACTAGATGAATCTACAAGACATATTAGAGGTGAAAAAATGAAGGAACAGAATAATGGTCAAAGGTTTGATACAGGGAGATTGTTAATGTGTGTTGTCCTTGATAACAATTGTTCTTTGATGAATGAACTAATTGATAAAAGTATAAACAAGATGTGGTAAAATTCATGGAAGTTCAAAAGAATAAGTTCAGAAGTAATATACAATGGCAAATCACATTACAACATGTCTATTTAGAGGTAACATAGTAATGGTATAGAATAACATGATGATGGATCAAACGAATACAGATCAGAATCAAGCAATTAAGGAAAAATAATGTTTTCAGTTGTATATGCGGGTCCATCGTACAAAAAGAGCATATACAAGTGGGTTCACTGTACAAAAAGAGCGTATACATATGCACAGACTTTCACAAAAGGAAAAGTACACATGAGATGGAAAATTAAGGTAAATTAAAGTTAAAGAATACAAAGGATCCATACCATGGTATTATCCCACAATATTAAGCAGAATAATGATTACTTGATCTCGTCCAAGAATACCACAGGTTCTAAGTGTTGTTTCGGTCTGAGGTATTGAGAAAGGCTCAAACTATATAAGGAGGAGAAGATTAAAGGGTCATGTGTACAAGTAATGAATATCTAATGAGAGTTAGATCAAAAGAAAATATGCATGTTAGGGGTTTCTGATGCTTTTCTTGATCTGAACTAAGTATGCACCTGAGTGTTTGATGATGGATGAGATCTAATGATGGATTAAGATCATATTGACTTATCATTATGTGATATAATAATGGATAGGCTAGATCTGAGTGCTAACAAATTTTTTTTCTTAAATTCATGATATGGGTATATGTGAATTCTGGAATAGCTACGAAGTTATAAATTTTTATTTGCATATCTATACGCTTGTTTGTCTTGATGAAGGTGCATATACATGTTGGTTCAAAACTTCCAAGTAGCGTCTGAAAACAAAAATCTTTTTGTTCAGAGATGATTGATCTATATGATCAATGTTGTTGTTTTACTATTGTTTGTCAATGATGTCTTCATTATATCTGAAAGTAAAATTGATTGTATAAGGAGATTGAGTCTGGTTGATTGATTGATTGAGAAAGAAGGGTGATCTTTGCTACTGTCTATTTAGAAATCTGTATTTTGAAAGTAGATCTTCAGAATGTTACTGGTTGGTATAATTTATGGTTCAAAAGTTTTATGATTCAACCTTTTTAGAGGTATACAGAGGTTGGGTTAAAGGAAGTAGCGTATACACACAAATTGGCTTCATTGAAGTAGCGTATACATTATGACACATGATTTTTGAGGTTACAGTTGGTTCTGGTTGTTGATGCAATGTTATGGGTTTAGATTTGTGTTCTGGTTTGAATGCTCTAACTATTCCAGTTGATTGGTTGTATTTTGATTAAGTATCAGTTGATTGGGTTTTGAATGAATGGTTGATTTAGTTGTATCAAAGGTTCAGTGATTGTTTGATTCAATTATGTTAGAGGCTTTAGTGATTGATTAATTTAGTTGTGGTTGATTCAGAGATTGATGATTGGGTTTCAGTTATATTAGAGATTGATGATTGGGTTTTAGTTATATTAGAGATTGATGATTGGGTTTTAGTTATATTAGAGATCGATGATTGTGTTTTAGGGATTGGATGATGCAGATGTATTTGATGGTTGTATTACAATGGTGATTGATTTTGATCTTCAATGTTACTGATGGGTCCAGTGTGAAAATTTGATGAAACATGGCCTTTATATTGTGTTGTTGTGTACCAGGAGTATCCAGTTTGAAAATTTATGAAATGTGTTCCTTGGAGGATACTGAGGGTTGGAGCCTTTAGTGAGGAAGTCAAAGCTTCCTGCCAGTAGTGGCTAGTGATTAGATCAGGAGGTTGGAGCTCCCTTCCAGTAGAATTTGGAAAACGAGTGAAGATGGTAGGCCGACGACTACATATTGGTAAACATATCAACCATTACAAGAGCAAGGGGGTTATATCTCCCTTCAAGTAGAAGTTGGAGAACAAGAGAAGGTTGCAGCCTTCTATAGGTGGGTGCCTGCGTACTGGTATGAGTATGTACCGGTAAAATATTCTAAACAAATTATTCTTTATGTTAAAAGAATACAGAGACAACAACAGTAGGTGGTTTTTATCCCACATTGGGTTTCCACCTTAAATCTTCATGTTCATGTGTGTTGCTTGTGTGTGATGGTTTATTCTGTTATTATTGCACATGGTTACTATTTAATGTTTAATAAAGTACTGATGCACTGATTAAATATCAACATATGATGAATTAACTGAATCATAAGTTCACTGGATATACGCTAGTTGCCTTAAGAATAGTTGCGTGCATGCAAGTTCCCTTCACTAAAGTAGCGTATATAAATCTAATTGTGAAATAGAAAATATTACTGATTTGTAAATACTGATTCACCCCCCCTCCTCTCAGTATTATTCCCAACATCTTCCAAGACACTGTCAATAAACTCTCTCACAGAGTTCTACAAGAACTTAACCTTCCCTCAGAGACTGAAAATATTTGAAATCTTTCTTCTGAAGATGCCCAATTATCTAAAACAAACCCTCCATACTCTCCTTTTATGTTCCTCGAGGCAACCAAACATATCATCACCATCATCTCATACCTACTTGGTTATCACTCTGATTAGTGGGCTGATGAGGCCATTGTTGGCTTCCTATCAATTTTTACCACTGGTGAGAAACCTGTTGTTTTTAGTTACAACGAATTTATTGTAGAGGCAATGCATGAGAAATTCATGAAATTTCTTACAGAGGGGGCTTTCAAATATTGTGATGTGTTAGTTTATATGTTTATTTATCATTAATAATATAGTTTTCCCTTTACTTTGTGCAAGATGGATGAGCATGGTAGTGCTCAATGAATTATACATTGGACCTCTTTGGTTAGGAAAAAATCCACCAAATTCACTTTCACAGACTATGTTGATAAGTTTTTGTATACAATTATTTGTCTCCTACATAGTGATTTGGAGCCTAGGAAAATATTAAGAAGGTTTTGAATCTTAGTAATCAGGTGAAGATAAGTGACTAGTATTTATACCAGACTTACACCGAGATCAGAGTCTATGGGTGTGAATTTCCACCCTATAGCTTGCCAAAATTTGTTCCCATGAGACTGTTTTCATTAGTATACATTAGAAAAATGATACATATGGATGACACAAGCATGCAATATTGTGGGATCATCCAAATCTATCTGAATGCTGGCATTCCCATATCATGGGAGCGTCCAGAGGTCAATAGGTCTAAAAATTAGTAGGACTCATGGGCTTGTTAGCAAAAATGTTGGGATGGTGTCAGACCCCTATAATACTAGTGTATTACCTTATTATTATTGTCATTGTAGCATCTTATTGTTATTTTGTGCTGATGTTGTCCCCATATTATTATTATTGTGCTCCATAGAAGCTCACTATTGTTTTTTGTTGTGCCCTTACATTATTATATTTATGTTGACTTTGACTATATTGTGACCCCTTAGACTCATATATATAGAAAGGAGGTCTTGCCAATTGCATCATCCAACAATTGTTCATTTCTGTAATTTAAAGGAGGTTTCCACCCTCAAAGAGGTTGATTTTGAAGTCGTTTCCATATATTTTCTTCTATTTTGCGAGCTAGTTGCATAACAATTGGCATCAAAGATTTGTATTCTAGGGTTTTGTTGCTTCAAATAGGTCATCATGGAATTTTCACTATAATTTTTTTTATACAATGTTTCATAAGCTAAAAATAAAACCCGTTGGAGAAGAAATCTTAATTAACCTTAGATATGAATTTCATATTTTCTCTCGCTATATTTTCAAAGATATGATCCAAGGAAGTTAGGATTTTGGTAGGCTCCCAAATTATATCTCAAACAGGCGATGTGGGGAAACTCGTCATAACTTTCTCTATTAGTATTGGATTAAAATTTCATAAAAAGTTACAGAAATAGGATAGACTTTAGTTTTCTATGTATCACTTTTAGGTCTGAAGGTTGAAACAAGGATACATGGAACTTCGTACAAGTTCAATCTACCGAACCAGTCTATAATCAGGTCATTGTAGGATATTTTGAATAAATATTTCTTGGAGAATCGACTCTTGATAAGACTTGTACAGTTGGAATGAGGACTTAGAGGGCTACCATAGGACATGATGTTAGACCTTGGAGATCCACAATTATAGAGATATTACTGATTCAATATCGAATGCCTACAGATCCAAAACGTGTAGTATTTTTAAAATTTTGCATAAGTTTGGTTTGAAAAATAATTTTGAAGGAATTCAAAGGACATAGTGAAGCATAATTATCATTAATTGATGCCTCGAAGAAAGAAAAAGGAAACACATAGTAAGCAACTTGAAAGATCTAGCATGACTCACGAAGATGAGGAAGAAATGCAACATGGTATATCAAAATGTGCAACAAATCTCACTCTCACAAAAAGTAGCAGAAGCTAAGATGGATGGTTTAAAGAAAGGCATGGAAGCTAAGATGGATTGTTTAAAGAATGGCATGGAAGCTAAGATGAATGACATTGAATCTAAGATGGATGGTGTGGAAGCTAAGATGGATGACATGGAAGCTAAGATGGATGTTATGGAAGCAAAACTTAAAGGAAACATGGAAGATTTGAAGATGGGTTTGAGAAAGTTTCCACAAGAAATGCTTACTAATGGTGAAAGGGTAGTAAAGGAAACTCATGATGAGAAGAAAAGAAATGTTAATCATGATTTCATTACTCTAACAATGGAATGAAGACCCACCATGTTCCAAAGATTGATATGAGGAAGTTTGATGGAAATGATCCCATAACATGGATAATACAAATGGAGCAATATTTTGATCTCCATAATCTGAAAAACACAAAAGAGGTAGGCATTGCAAATTTATACTTCAAATCCAATCAATTTGTATGGTATCGATGGCTTTTCTCTTGTAAAAAAATTCTCACTTGGGTAGTTTTTACAGAAGAAATGATAGCACATTATGAGGATACAAAAAGAAACACCTTTTTTAGCCAATTGATAAATCTCAAACAAAAAGGTTCAGTGGTGGAGCACATTGAGGACTTCCAAAAATTGAATATAACGGTAAAAGACATTCTAGAGGAGCATAGGATTTATGTATTCATAGGGACATTAAAGGATAACATCCAACATGAGGTTCACATTTGGGAACCTGATTCATTGGAGAAGGCATTCATGTTGGCAAGAAAAATTGAAAGCAAAATTATGGCAACAAGGAAGCCTACCAATCGCAACTATAAATATGGAAGTGTTTTTGCCCCTCACCTTCCACAACCTACAAAGTTGACACCATAATAATTGGAAGAAAAAGAGAAAAAAGGCTTTGTTACAATTGTGATATAAAATACACTAATGGTCATAAGTGTGCTAAGAACAAATTATTTTATATAGATTGTGAAGAGGAAGAAGAAAATGAACAAGAAACATAAAAAGAAGAGGATACACACTAGGAAAAAAGCCTAGAGAAAGAAGAAATGAATTTGACCATATCTTGTAATGCAATAGCAAGAATAACCACTCCTCAAAATATCAAGATAGAAGGACATATCAAGAAGAAAAATATAATAATGTTGATTGATTCGGGCAGTACCCATAATTTTATTCATTGTAAGATAGCGAAGGAATTGAATTGGTTCCTGTATCCAGCACCAGAGTGTCAAGTGATGGTAGTAAATGGAAGAACCATAAATTTCTCTGGAAAGTTCCATAATATCAAGCTATCCATGCGATAATATGTGTTGAATAGTCTAATGCTTTCCATTCCAATGGGTGGTGCCGATGTTGTACTAGGAGTCTAATGGCTACAATCTTTGCGTACAATAGCTTTTAATTTTCAAGAACTTTTCTTAAAATTATTTTCAGAAGGAAAGGAAGTTGAATTAAGGGGTATCACAAGGAAACCAAGAAATATAATTAGCTATAATGGCATGAAAAATATTCTAAAGAAAGAAAAACATGGCATAATTGCACAATTATATTCGTTGGAGGTTCCCACGTCGAAATCATCTATTTCTCCAGATGTCCAAAAAGTCTTGGAAAATCATTCCAAGGTATTCTAGACTCCCAAAGGCCTCCCACCTTTTCATGATAATGAGTTTTATATTCATTTGATTCTAGGAAGTGTTCCTCCAAACATAAGGCGTTAGAGATATCCCTATATCCCTATGCCCAAAAGAGTGAAATTGAACGTATGGTTGCAAAAATGTTAGAGGCTGGTATAATTAAACCTAGTCAAAGTTCTTTCTCTACTCCAGTAGTGTTGGTACACAAGAAGGATGGATCATGGCACATGTTTTCGGATTATAGCGAGCTCAACAAGCTCACTATTAAAGATAAATTTCCCATTCCTACCATTTATGAATTGCATGGAGAAATGTACTTCACCAAGTTGGACCTTTGTTCAGGATATCATCAAATCAGAATGAATACTGAAGACATTCTGAAAAAAACTTTTAGAACTCAGGAGGGTCATTATGAATTTTTGGTCATGCCTTTTGGCCTTACCAATGCACCTTCTATATTTCAAGGTTTGATGAATTCCATTTTCAAACCCTTCCTTAGAAAATTTGTGTTAGTATTTTTTGATGATATACTAATCTACAAAAAGTCTTGGAAGGATCATGTTCAACATGTTGATAGAGTGCTTAAACTATTGGAGGAGAAAAAATTATATGCAAAAACCTCCAAATTTTTCTTTGGAGTACAAGAGGTGGAATATTTGGGTCATATTGTATCTCATGAAGGTGTTAAGGTAGACCCTATCAAAATCAAAGCCATTAAGGAATGGAAAACCTCACATCCATAAAGCATATGCACAGATTTCTCGGGTTGACAGGGTATTATAGCAAGTTTTTAAAGAATTATGGGAGAATGGTAACACCTTTAACAACATTACTGAAGAAATATGCATTTTCTTGGAATCCAGAAGCAACGAAAGCCTTTGAACATCTTAAAGAGGCAATGTGCCAAGGATCGGTCTTATCTATGCCAAACTTCACAAAAACATTTATTATGGAATGTGATGCCTTAGGAAATGGAATTGGTGATGTTTTAATGCAAGAAGAAAGACCCATTGTGTTCAAAAGTTGTCCAATCAAAGGAAAGTATTTACACAAAGCTATTTATGAGAAGGAAATGTTGGTAATAGTACATGCACTTAAGAAATGATGACCTTACCTAATGGGAAGACACTTCAAGGTAAAAATAGATCATGATAGCCTTAAATAATTTTTAGAACAAACATTATCTTCAAAAGAGCAGAAAAAATGGGTCACAAAGATGTTGGGTTATGACTTCAAAATCATCTACAAAAAAGGGAAGAAAAATGTTGTTGCAGATGCACTCTCAATAAAGGATGAGGATGTGGAAGCATTGATTTGCACCATTTATATTATCCAACCACATTGGATAAATGAAGCAAGGGATGGATGCAAGAATGATGAAGAAGTGTGGGCACTATTTCAAAAGTGACAACAAGACCTCAGTACATCGGATACATTTAGCTGGAAAAATGATTCGTCATGGTACAAAGATCACTTATACCTCTCTAATAATTCACAACTCAAACAAAATATTCTTATGGAATTGCACACCCCTCCCTTAGGAGGGCACTAATGATTTTTAAAATCTTACCACAGGGTTAAGGAAGATGTTTTCTGGGATGGCCTTAAATATGATATTCAAAAGTTTGTGGCAGAATCTTTAGTTTGCCAACAGAATAAAGTTGAAACAATTAAGACCACAAATCTATTACAACCTTTATTCATTCCAAGTCAACGTTGGGAGAAGGTTTCAATGGATTTTATCACAGGCTTACCCAAGTCCGAAGGAAAGAGTGTCATCATGGTGATAGTTGATAGACTTACCAAGAATGCACACTTTTGTGCATTATCTCATCTCTTTAAAGACAATAAAGTTGCTACTGCATTTATGGAAACAATTCAAAATCTACATGGAAACCCAAAGATTATTGTAAGTGATAGAGATCCCATTTTCATTGGAACTTTTTGGACAAAATTATTTTATTGTCTGGGTACTTAGTTAGCTCGTAGTTGATCATATCATCCTCAATCTGATGGGAAAATTGAGACAATGAACAAATGTTTGGAAGAATATCTTCCTTTCTTTGAATCTGATAAACAGACATAATGGGTCAAATGGTTGCCTCTAGCTGAATGGTGGTATAACACTTCCTTCCATACTGCAGCAAAAATGACCCCATTTATGGCACTTTATGGATATCATCCACTGTCCATCACATCATATTTAAGAGAAAATTCTAAGGTTCAAGCAGTGGAAGATCACATCAAGCATCGATAATAAGCTCTCCAACTTTTAAAAGATAACCTCACTTTGGCACATAATAGAAAAAACAATAGGCAGATCAAGATCACATTGAAAGAAGTTTTGATGTAGGTGACTGGATATTTCTACGACTACAACCATACAAAGAAATGTCCCTTAAGAAAGCTAAGAAGGATAGTAAATTATCACCAAAGTTATATGGTTCGTACAAGGTGTTACAAAAGATTGGTACTATGGCATACAAATTGGAGCTTCCTATAGATTCCCAAGTGCACCCAGTTTTCCATGTTTCATGCTTAAAGAAGGTTATAGCTGACAAGTTCCTAGTTCAAACAATATTGCTAGGACTTGACAAGGAAGGAAAAATCATGTTGGAACTTGAAGAAGCCACAAAAATAAGAACTCGAAAATCGATCATTTTCAGAGTATCTCATCAAGTGGAAGAACTTACCCGTTGAAGATTCCACATGGGAGGATGAGAATTTTATACAGAAGCATCCAGAACTACTCAAGAGTTGAGAAAAACACTTTTTTGAAGGAGAGGGGTATGTTAAGACCCTATAATACTAGTGTATTCCATTATTATTATTGTTGTTTTAGCTCCTTATTGTTATTCTTATGCCCATGTTGTCCCCATATTGTTATTAATGTGCCCCATAGAAGCCCAATATTGTTATTGTTGTGCCCTTACATTATTATTTTTATTTCGGTTTTGACTATATTGATACCACTTAGACTCATATATATATATATAAAGAAGGTATTATCATTTGTATCATTCAAGCATTGTTTATTTGTGTAATGTAAAGGAGGTCACCCCCTCGAAAATGTTGATTTTGAAGTCATTGCTCTTTATTTTCTCCATTTTGTGAGATGGTTGCACAACAGAGTGTTCTTAGGAGTCCTATTGCTAATGTTGAAGGTCTGTATGATGTGTTTCCACTCATTCCACTTCCTAAATGTGACTTAGGAGGTTGAATCGTATCATAGCAACTTCTCGTCACATGTTTACTCTGGTTGGCCGGTTACCTGGGTAGATGTGGGAGGAGGGATTTACAGGAGGACACAAAGACACTATTATGTCTTTCCACAATCTTACTAAACATCCCAAGTTACCTTTTACATATTTTAATATAAATTCCAATCTTTCATATAAGAAGATAAGAACTCCATTAGTTTTTTCCCCTTTCACTCATAGTTTATAGGTTCAATAGTTTATCAATCTTGTAATTGCACAACATTTACTTTAGGGCTAGTGTTTTGAGTGCACCACCTGCTCCTTTGACATATAGGGTAAGGATAATCTTTAGGTCACATTTTTTTGACACCATCTATCTCTAAATGTCATTTTATAGTCACACACTTACATTCTTTCATCTCTTTAATCTCTCTCTCTCTCTCTCTCTCTCTCTCTCTCTCTCACATTCTCTTTTCCCTATTAACATGTATGATCACTAACCTACAGTTAATACTTAACCAATATATTCTATTTCCCTCATCTCATCCAAATAAACTTGTGCCTAAAACAATATCTCAACTTGTTTTTGCCTATATTTGACTCCACACCATTATTGAATTGAGGATTCAAGGGCTTCATTTATGCATCTTAACAACATCTAAATTTATAATTGAGTGACTATATGTATGTGTAATCCTTAAAATATCCAAACCAATTTCCCATGTTATATAATCTATGGGTTTATACATCAAATTATCACCATATTCTAAAATGGACAAAGAATGGATTTACAAGACTAACAACTCGTATCTTGTTTTGTTGATTTATTGTATCTAGTTTCCTTTGAAGATCATCTTCCCTTGAATAAACAAATATTTGAAATTTTCACCATTTATGACAATCAATTTTTGACGCTCCTTCTCTACTCTTATTTCATTACCTTCTTTTTGAATCTTGAAAATTTCTTTTGTCCCAACCTTCTTTTTCTCCTTAGATATTAGCACTTCTAGGTTTTTTAGGCTTCCACGTCTTGATTTTATCATATGCATATTTCCTTATTTTCTCAATACACGTCTTAAAATCTAATGCCATTGAATATCAAACATCTAAAAGGAACTTTCCAATAGTCCAAATGTTGATTGAATATTCATTTTCCCCATTACATGGCTATTTCTTTTGGCTAGAGTTCAAAATCAACTAATAGTTGACTTAATATCCTATCCACCATGTTTCAATACTCTTATTCAAGGTTGATGTATTACAATGGAGACCATTTCCAATAATTTCCAATACATCTCTCATTGATGGAGCCATCCCTACATTATAATGTGGAATTTTTGGACATATTTGAGGACATCAAATGAATTCTCCTATGACCATCTTCACAAAGATTCTCATTTAACCTGTTTTTTGATAAGGCACCTCTTGACAACTTTATCAATAATAATTTTAATTACCTTCAGTCCTACATCTCCTCGAATGGAAAATTTTAATTTTTTTCTTGTCCTTTAACAATTACTCCTTTTCTTCATTTCCTTCTCCTTTCCTCCATGATCAAAATTTCCTTTATCTCTCTATTCTTCTTTACATAGTTCTGCATGAATATTCCATTATTATAACCCTAGAGAATTTCTCAGTTCAAGTTAAAAATTTAGGGTTTATAGGATCTACACTAGAAACATGTTGTAGCAGCTACAACCACCCTCCAAAATTTTGCCTTGGCTTCGATTTGGAGCCTCCCTCCTGACCATCCTAGCAGCATGTCTTGCACTGCTAAGTACATACGCTTCATTGGTTTTTCAACAACTCGATAGCCTGTGCATGTTATTTTTCTTCACTCCCCTCACAGGCTACCACTCTAGACTTCGAGTACTTGCTGGCTGAGTAGCTCCCTTAGAAAATTGCACAATTCTGGAGGGGAACCAGCCTTCCCTCTAGAAATTACGCAAATCTACTGGGTAGCCTTTTGGGCTTAGAAATTGTGCAATGTAGTCAGATAGTCTTCCTTGGGAAAATGATGCAATCTCCCCAGCACTGCAACACAACTCAGAAATTGCGAAAATCAGTTGGGTAGATTGTTGAGCTACAAAATTGCACGAAGCAGTCAGACAGACTTCCTTATAAAATCTACGCAATCTGGCCAGCACTGCAGCTCATCCCAGAAATTGCACAATTCTGGGTAGAAGTCACCTGCTCCTACTAGAGATTATGCAATCCCTCTAGGACAACCAACCCACTCCTCCCAAAAATTGCACAAATCCCTCTCTCAGTAAAGCAGGCTATTGCATGTGCCTTCAGGTTGACCGGTTCTCTCCGGGATTGAGCAAAACTGATTTGCATGCATGGGTTGCTCTTCCTAAAATAGCAAAAGGCAGCATGCAAAAGGCATCCCTTGATTTAGGGATCTATTTTTAGCAGCTAGAGGTTATATGCAAAGCTCATTTTTGAAACCTCTCGCCAAGTGTAGCTTTTTCCTAGATTTGTGGCATGCGCATCATAACCTTGATCTTATCAAAACTCATCAACCAGACATTGCAGAGCTCATTCCTCACATTGACCTTGCATCTATGACATCGCACATTGCATCTAGGAGTCTTCGACACTTTTAGCTTAATTGTTTCAGGGTAAGTCTGCATTTCATGTGTTGCACTACATTTCTGTCAGTTTTTGTCTTTCACTTTATGCGAGTGCTGTCTACTTGATTTCAATGAGGGCTTGCTATTGTTTCAATGTATGTTAGGTTGTAGAAGCACCATTTCAATTTTCATTCGCATCTCACTACTGTCGCATTCATGACACTGTTTTTGCATCGATGGTCACCATTGCAATGACTCGCTTCACACACATGCATGCTTTCCCATTTCTGAATCCTGCACTTGGTATTTGAATGCATGATCATTCAGTCTTGTTTACACTCAGTATCACCTTGCATTTATACTTCTCATGTTTTCAGTCGCCTGTCGGCAGGTCTAGGTTGCCTTGGCCCAGATCTTGCCTTGCCCTGCTAACATGGTGCATTTCTAGAAGTGGAGGCTCTACCTTACATCCAGAAATTATGCAAATCTAGCCTTGCATTGACCTCCATGCTTGCATTGCGCAATTCTGAGAGGTAGTGCCTTGCTGGCCCTAGAAACTGTGCAATGCAGTTTGCTGGTTTGCATGTCACGGCTGACTGAAATTGCACATTGTGTAGTTTCAGTCCTCAGTAGGACAGGTTGGACTGTACATTGCTCATTTCTAGCAGTCATTCAACCTCTTGATAGCCCAGACTATGCCTTGCATAGTTTTGGCAGTCAATCTCCCAGCCTCTCATGAAAATTGCACAATCTTCACAAATAATCACACATGGTACATGTTAATCCTACAGTTTATTTTGTTTTTCAATTGAAAATTTTCTTGTCATGAGTGTTTCTATGTCTCTAGGTATCACACATGTTCGTCTGCCTCTCAACATCATAGGTACAATGACTTCTAGGAGAGTAGAGCCAAAGACACTGTTGAGAGCATAGGTGGGGATGCAGTCAATCAAGTGTCTATGAACTTGCCTATCTATGAAGACATCAAGTTGTTCAAGGGCAAAGATATCAAGATGAAATGGAAATGATGTCACAAAGAGAAACACCATCAACATTAGCAAAAGGTGGCACACCTGCATGTGACAAATGAAAGAGGAAGGTTGTTGAAATTGCAGGGGTGGAACAAAGTTGCAAGCTCAAACAGATCCACTTGTGATGAAAGTAGCTTTGGAGATTGAGGCTATTAGGCGACAATGCAACAAGAGGATCACACGAATTCAAAGAGAGAAATAGTGAAGGAGTTGCAGGTGCTGAAGCAACGACTCAAGGAAGAATAGGAACTGCAGAGACGAGAGAAGGAGTTGCAGTAGGAATAGGTAAATCAGGAGGCGCAACATCCGCAGACTGATGAAATTGCACCCATACATGCTATAGGTTCATTCAAAAACTGGCATGGAGCAGACAGGGTGAGTAGTGTTGTCGATCACATGCAAGGGTATGCAGGAACATGGACGTCATTGTGCGCATGCATGCGATCCCACCCATTTGGCACACTCATTGAGGCAAAGACAAGAAGAAAGTCCGACTGGAGCTGAACATGTATTTTGACAAGTTGATGTGCATGGCCACCATCACACACTTGGAGATCAATAGAGGCACTATGCATCAGTATGTTGCCGGTCCAGCTGCACTCAAGACAATGGTGTGCATGTTATGAGACGAGTTGGATAGAGGAGCTAGAGGAGTGTACTCGGATGCAACAAAGGCAAGAGTTCGCTTTCAGCAGCATGCCACTATTAAGTGCACAGACACCATCACAAACAACCAAGCTTGGAATCAGTCCGCCACCATAGACCATCACAAAGATGTCAAAGAGTTGGTCTTATCTCAATGTTTCAGGTGTTAGTGATGGATTGCATGGCTTGCTCAAGCCTATTTTTTCTCACATGGGTACATGTGCAGATTGGATGTAACATCTTTTTAAGTGGAAGTTCAAGTGTTGATAGTTGAATGTAATAGTCATAGAGTAGTTGAAGAGTCGTGAGGGTAGGTGAACAGTCACAAAGGGGAATGTCAAGGGTCACCCCACCCTTTGCTATATATAGTACCTCATAACTCATTACAGAGGCTTTTGGTTAGCCAAGCTTTCGATAGGAGTATCTTAGAGAAAGCTTGGAGAGTATTGTAACGAGCCTTTGCTTCTCCACAGTGCAAAGCTAGTACATCTCTTTCGAGGAGCAGGCAACAGTGACTGTAATATTCCACTATTGGGACTAGTGGTTGGTCATGGTTATACTGTATGATTGGAACTTTCACTTCTTAATATAACAAAGCTGACACATTTCATGCATATGTTGTTATTGTATTTCAACTATCTTGTTTACTCTAATGATATATGTATCTGTTTGCTTACGCATGCATGTATGGACTCTTTCTATATAAGTATGTGTGAATCTTATTAAGATGTGTTGTTGGTTTAACCATCACCTTCGATTGTTAGCTTATTTGCTTTCCAGTTTGTGATGCATCTTTGCTCATGTGTTCCCTTCTTATCCGCATGCTTTCACAGGTTTCCAAGGCACACACTCACCTCACTTTCCATGTGTTAGAACTGTTCATGCACCTTCCTTGGCTTGGAACACATATCATACCCTTGCTGCCAACAATGACATCTTACTTGCCTTTGCGCGGAACCTCGCTCATGGCGATACTGTACAACCCACTACTAGGACTTCTGCACCAAACGGTCTGAGGTCTAGTTGGGACTTCTTACCAGGGTGATCCCCTGACATGTTGGTGGGTCCAATACCATAAAAAAAAACAAAACCTAGGAAACAATCCCTTGAATATTTCATGTTACTCATAGAAACAATCCTACATAGAAACTCTTGCCATAACTTTTCTCTTTACACAAATCCATAATATCATATTCTCTATAAGATCCTACTTCAAATTCAAAGGAGTGAGATCTATAACTTGTCCTTGCATCATCCAAAGGAAAAATCTTTAATCCATTGTTCTTGCATCATAATTGAACCATATTTTGTCTATAGAGGGAATAACCACTCTATATTATCCATCAAACCATGTTATAAAGACAATTCATCATTGTAAGCCCTAATAACTATCCATATGATTAGTAACTACTCCTTGTAGGTGAATATGGACTTCAAATAGACCTCCTCACCCTCTTCATAGTCTACTTAGTCTTCCTCCATATTTAAACTATGTTATATTATGCATCATCATGAGATATATGTAATGTCCATGCCACTGACATGACATGGGAACACCAAATATAATATATAAAACAACATTAATCCAACAAAGATAAGATGAGTAACATTGTTCTTTATAAACCCTTTGATGCATAAATTAGTTGGTCTATGTGGAGTTTAGTCCTAGGAGGTTTGAGGTTAAAACCTCATGGGGAGGGGTTGAGGATGGAAGCCACCTTTTGGGGAATTAAAAAAACTATCCCATTGGTGAGAAAATCATTCTTCCATCCAATATACTCATTAAGAAAATAATACCAACATTAATTTATACACACATTCCAATCTAAATCCATCATTACCTCACATCTTCTAAAATAAATCCCAAAATTAAAATAGTTTTAGGTGGATAGTTTCATGTTCTCATATTATAGATATAATAGCATTTTGAAATGGTAATACTATATTAAAGGATGGAAGCCACTTTTGGGAGAATTAGAAAAACTATCCCATTGGTGGGAATTTTCCAAAATAAATCCCAAATTAAAATAGTTTTAGGTGGATAATTTCAAATTCTCATATTATAGATATAATAACATTTTGAAACGATAATACTATATTAAAGGATGGAAGCCATTTTTGGGGGAATTAGAAAAACTATCCCATTAGTGGGATTCTTCCAAAATAAATCCTAAATTAAAATAGTTTTAAGTGGATAGTTTCAAACTCTCATATATATATAATAACAATTTGAAATGGTAGTACTATATTATAGGATGGAATCCACCTTTGGGGGAATTAGAAAAACTATCACATTGGTGGGCTCTTCCATCCAATATACAGGTTAGCCTTCATTAAGAAAATAGTACCAACATTAATTTATACATACACCGTAATCTAAATCCATCACCCAAATCTAAATCCATCATTACCTCAATTCCTTTAAAAAAACCTCAAATTAAAATAGTTTTAGGTGGATAGTTTGAAATTCTCATGTTATAAATATAATAACTCACTAAAAGGAATTTAAATTTCTTATAATAATTTGAAATGGTTATATATATATATATATATATATATATATATATATATATTATTTAATATATATATATATAACTAACGTTACATCGAATTTGATATATCAATACTATAATTTTAGTAAACGGCTGAGGGGTAGGCAAGTTGGTTTATGTGGGGTTGAGTCCCAACAACTCATGGGGATGGGGAGCGGTTGAGGATGGAAGCATCCATATGGGAATTAGAAAGACTATCCCATTGGTAGGTAAATCATTCTTCCATTTAATATATGATTAAGAAAATAGAACTTAAAACCAACATTGATTTATGCACACACTCCAATCTAAATCTATCATTATCTCCTATATTCTAAAATAAATCCCAAATTAAAATAGTTTTAGGTGGATAGTTTTCAAATTCTCATATTATCGATATAATTACTAACTATCTAACAAAATTTGGATTTCTTATAATGATTTGAAATGGTAATATTATATTAGAGGATGCAAAATATGTTTGGGGAATTAGAAAAACTATCTCATTGGTGGGAAGATCATTCTTCCATCAAATATACAAGCGGAACTTCATTAAGAAAATATGTAGTCTTTTTCACCGGAATACGGCCATATAATTTCAACCGAGAATGTGATTTTAATTATAGATGAAACAATTATAGATGAAAATAATTTCCACCTAGAATGTGGTTTTTTGTTGTTTAAAATATATTTTTGAATACATAGATGGATTAACCACCCTGAAAAAACCCATTGGGAACTCAAATTATGAGGATTAAACTAATTAAACTCAAGCTTTGAAAATTTCTATCGGATTTTGGTTAAAATTAACGTGAAAAAGACCATTTCGTCTATAAGTTAGACTCTGTGTTAATAAAATAGAAATTTTAAAAACTTTTGGTCCACAAAGATTATGGCGCTCAAACTTAGCATTCCAAAAAAACCTTTCAATTACGAAATTGACCAAAAAGAATGGTAATATATATATATATATATATATAATATATTATATATATATATATAATATAATTATTTTTGAATAAATCAAACATAAACCCAAAGAATAAATCAAATGGAAAAGAGTATCTTTGATTCTAAAAATAACTATACTAAAAATATTTAAAAAAGATATTGAACTATTTTAAATTTGTATCCATTGTTTTAAATCAATTTTACCTAAAATCGAATATAAATTCATTAAAAATGCAAATTCAAACTCTATAATCTATGTAACTAACTAAATTATAATATAAATAATCCTAGATTAAGGAGGTAACTAATTAAAAAAATCATTCAATCTTTTAGATTGGAGTATAATAGAGATGTTGTATTGTAATGTAATACACATTTTAATTAAACAAAAATAAATATGGTCCATGGTATTCATGTGGAATCTTTAAACTAGCCTAGATCCATCTTAACTTTGGATTTACCAAGCCACATGAAGGATCAAATTTCTTGATATGCAAACCTGGTTTAGAGTGAAAAAACTTTATCCTCCTTCTCCATAAATCCATAACCAAAACAAATCTAATTAAATAATTCAAAATAAAACTCAAACTTTTATTCTAGACATAACCATTTATAAATATATTTTCTATTTTTTTTAGATAAAATATAATTTATTATTATTAAAATTACGAATTTAATCTACATGAGGTCCAACTAATCAATTAAAAAACCAAAAATACCGCTAAAAATAAGGAAAATAAGTTATTGACAAGCCCCGCCCCCCTGTATGAAATTTATATATAGACGAATCAAGGAATGTAGAGTCACACTCACTGATTTCTCACATCTCTCATTATCATTTCTCTGTTTGGAAATCTTCACTGTTCGCCTTTTCAAGTAGGCAGCCACACGAAGAACTTTCCCTTGCAATGGAAGGCAGGAAGATTCAACGCCGTGGTAGCGCTGGGGAGGCCTCTTCCAGCAGGCCACCGGGAGAAAGGAATCTACCGTCTGCACCAGTTCTTGTTCCTGCACCAGTTGTTCCTCAAATGACACCACAACGCCCACCAAGTTCGGATTTAATGAAACGACCTGGACAGGGTCGAGTCGGTGGAACTGTACATCTACTCGCTAACCATTTTAAAGTGTCTTTTCCAGACATTCCAGATTCGTTTCATTACGATGTAAGCAAATTTCATTCCAGGGCTTTAGTGGCTTCCTTCTGCTCTTTCTTGTCAGAAAATGTCTCATAGTACTGTGATTGTTGCAGGTGACAATTACTAATACTGTACGTGGCAGTCCAGATCGACGGCCTGTTAACAGCAAGGCTATCTGCAGGAAAATCATGGAAAAGGTCAAAGAAATGCCGGAGATGAATGTCAAAAACTTTGCGTACGATGGAGAAAAAAACATGTTTGCTATGGGCAGTCTCAACGAACAGAGGATGGAGTTCACTGTCATCCTTCATGGCCTTGACGGTCCAGGAAGGTAAGTAAATATCATTAAAGTATTTGTTCTTAAAACGCTATGGTTATAAAATGTTGTTTGAGAATGTATTATTATTATTTAATTTTAAGTTTATAAAGCGATATATATTTTATTTACATTGCTTTTAAATTTATAATATTTTAAGAGTAAACACATGTTTTTATCTATCAGGCTATTTCAATTTCTTTATTTTTATAGATATTAACAGTTATAGGTTTAAGTATAGTGATGTGTGGTTTGAGGGTAAGTTTACTTGGGCCAAGCTTGGGAGACAGTAGTTCAAATCTCATTGAGTACACTGGCCTGCTGTGGTGGATGCTCGAGAAGCAGATTTAGCATCCTTGCCTTGGTGGCACTCCCCAACTAGAAGCAGATTCCCCATCCCCTTGGTGTCATGAGAGTGGCTTTGCTAAAACCATAGGATTTTAGTGTGGCACTAGAGTAGTTGGGATGTACTCTTGGTATTATAGTGACACTTTGCTAAAACCATAAGATCTTGGTATGGCATGAGAGTAGTTGGATGTATTCTTGGTCACCTTGGTGGCACTCCCCAACAAGAAGCAGATTCCCCACCCCGCATGTATTCTTGGTCACCTTAGTGGCACTCCCCAACAAGAAGCAGCAGATTCCCCACCCCAGCCTTGGTGGCACCAAGGCTTTCCTAAAACCATAGGATCTTAGTGTGGCACCACAGTGATTAGATGTACTCTTGGTGTTATAGTGGGGCTTTGCTAAAACCATAGGATCTTAGTATGGCATGCTAGTCGTTGGATGTATTCTTGGTGTTACTATGAGGAATTGATCCTAGGTCTCCCATAGATTAGAACTTGCAGTTACCCATTCCCCATGTGGTTAAAAAAAAACAATTATAGGTTTAAAATGTTTATTAGAGATTATAGGTTTAAAGTGTTTGATCCTAAATGTTAGGGATTTAATTTAAATAGGTTACATTTTTAGAGTCTTGTTTTGGTAAAACCATAGGATTTTAGTATGTCCACTTGAAGGTAGTTGGATGTACTTTTGGTGTTATAGTGGTAGGTATGAGGATTGATCTTGGGTCTCTCATATATTAGGACTCACAGTTAAGGATTCACCATGTAGTTTAAAAAAACAGTTATAGGTTTAAAATGTTTATTAGAGATTATAGGATTAAAGTGTTTGAGAATGGAGTTCACTGTCATCCTTCATGGCCTTGACTGTCCAAGAAGGTAAGTAAATATCATTAAATAAATATCATTAAAGTATTTGTTCTTAAAAAGCTATGGTTATAAAATGTTGTTTGAGAATGTATTATTATTATTTAATTTTAAGTTTATAAAGGGATATATATTTTACTTAGATTGTTTTTAAATTTATAATATTTTAAGAGTAAACACATGTTTTTAACTATTAGACTATTTCAATTTCTTTATTTTTATAGATATTAACAATTATAGGTTTAAGTATAGTGATGTGTGGTTTGAGGGTAAGTTTACTTGGGCCAAGCTTGGGAGGCTGTAGTTCAAATCTCATTGAGTACACTGGCATGCTGTGGTGGATGGCCTGCTGTGGTGGATGCTCTAGAAGCATATTTGGCACCCCTGCCTTGGTGGCACTCCCCAACTAGAAGCGGATTCCCCCCATGGTGTCATGAGAGTGGCTTTGCTAAAACCATAGGATTTTAGTGTGGCACCAGAGTAGTTGGATGTACTCTTGGTGTTATAGTGACACTTTGCTAAAACCATAGGATCTTGGTATGGCATGAGAGTAGTTGGATGTATTCTTGGTCACCTTGGTGGCACTCCCCAACAAGAAGGAGATTCCCCACCCGAGCATGTATTCTTGGTCACCTTGGTGGCACTCCCCAACAAGAAGCAGCAGATTCCTCACCCCAGCCTTGGTGGCACCACAGTGTGGCTTTCCTAAAACCATAGGATCTTAGTGTGGCACCAGAGTCATTAGATCTACTCTGGTGTTATAGTGGCTCTTTGTTAAAACCATAGGATCTTAGTATGGCACTCCAGTGGTTGGATGTATTCTTGGTATTACTATGAGGATTGATCCTGGGTCTCCCATAGATTAGAACTTGTAGTTACCCATTCCCCATGTGGTTAAAAAAAACAATTATAGGTTTAAAATGTTTATTAGAGATTATAGGTTTAAAGGGTTTGATCCTAAATGTTAGGGATTTAATTTAAATAGATTACATTTTTAGAGTCTTGTTTTGCTAAAACCATAGGATTTTAGTATGTCTACTTGAACGTAGTTGGATGTACTCTTGGTGTTATAGTGGTAGGTATGAGGATTGATCCTGGTTCTCCCATAGATTAGGACTCACAGATTCACCATGTAGTTTAAAAAAACAGTTATAGGTTTAAAATGTTTATGAGAGATTATAGGTTTAAAGTGTTTGATCCTAAATGTTGGGAATTTAAATTTAAATAGATTACATTTTTATATAAATCTTACCAATCAATTTAGTAAATAGAATTAGGTTTTTTAGACAAGATGGCCTAAACCACCAATTTGCACAAGTTTGATGTTTGGCATAGTTATAACTTTAAAATATAAATTACTATTATTATTGTTATTATTGCAATTTGTACTTGGAAGATCTGCAGATCTGCAGGATTGATTCCAATTGTTACTATTATAGTTTTTAAGTGAATTATGCAATCCCTTAGCTTAAATCTATTGCAGATTCTCTGAATATTTGGGAATCATGGTAAAAAAACTGACTGAATCTGTAATCTACTTAAGAATGCCCCGATGTAGTCCCAACAAGCACTTCAAAAACAAACTATAGAGATTTGAGACTAAAACTTTTAGAAATATAATAAATCATTTTCATTATTATCCTAATAAATTAAGGAGATTTGAAACTGAAACTTATCTGGAACATGATATATGATATTTCATTTGCACCGGTATCCCCATTGAACCTCTATAGGAACTAAAATACAAATTATTATTATTTTAGTTTTTTAATTTGATTATACTGACAATATTTCTCTCTAATTAGATTGGCCGGGGAAGGAAGTTCGAGAGACGAGGAACAAACAAAGAAAAGAAGAGTTGATATAGGGAAGGCATTTAGGGTTGAAATTGCATATGCTGCTAAGATTACAATGAGAAGTATAATAGCTGTTCTGAGGGGCGAAGTTTCCGATCATGCCCAATATGCACTTAGGGTTTTGGATATTATTGTGAGGCAACATGCTGCTAAGAGGTATGAGCTGCTTTCATTTTCTTATGTGGTTTCAGTTTTAGATGTCGACATTTCATTTCATTTTCTTATGTGGTTTCAGTTTTAGATGTCGACATTTCATTTTATTTTATTTGGTTGGATAAAATATTAATAAAAGGTTTTGTTTTTGTTGTTGCAGAGAAGCAATAATAGTGAGACAATCTATTTTCGATTGGCGCTTTGCCCGTTTGGTTCAAATAGGAGGAGGTGTTGAAGGATGCCCGGGGTATCATGTCAGTTTCAGACCAACTCAAGAGGGACTTACGCTTAATATGGGTATGTTTAAGTTGGTGTTTTAGTTTTTTTTTAATAAGGTGATTTAACACCAATCAGTAGAACGCAACCCACTGGACAAGCGGTGTGGGACTGATTATATATAGATCTCTTATGGTAAGGTAAGCGAAGGCTTTTTTTTAATAAGGTGTAGATTAATTAATTTGTGTAAAGTTTAATGTTTATTATATTTTAAAATTTAAATTTTATAAGGACACCACAATTTACTATGTTAGGTTTCTCCACTTTTATTTTGGTTACATAGGATTATAGTTACTTTTTTCCATGATGAGAGGTGTGAGTTTATGTGCCTGAAAATTGTCCCCTTTATCATGAAAATACGTTGAAATTTAGTGACTAAGTTGTCTAAGTTCTCATTTTGTGCAGATACATCAATGACAGTCCTTGTTAAGGCAGGTCCCGTCCTTGAATTTTTATTGCATAATCAAAATGTTGACCACGCCTATCACATTAACTGGATCAAGGTAGCTGTTATTCGAAATATGAGATTGGATTTTCAAATATGGTATTTTATTTCTAGCATTGGGTTTGTTGACCTTTTGTTATTCTTTGGCTGGCAGGCAAAAGAAGTACTAAAAGGACTACGCATTAAAACGATTCACACAAATTGTATCTCTAAAATAACTGGTTTAAGCGATCAAGGACCCAAAGATCTAAGGTATAAATCTAAACTAAGTACTTAGTTATTATTTATTTTAATGGTAGATTTTGGAAATATTTTAGTTATTATTTATTTTAATAGATTTTGGAAATATTTCAGAGTTATAGAATTCTGACTATATGAAATAGAATTCTGACTATTTGCAATCTAGTTAAGCTTAATAGGTATTTCGTGAATACCAAAGAGTTTCGCTATCTTTTTGTGTGAAGTTTTTCAATGAAGCAAAGAAATGAAGGCAACCAGGACAATGAGCCTCAATATTTCGAAATAACGGTGTTCGATTACTTTCAATCAAAAGGAATTTCTTTAAATATTTCTGCTGATCTTCCCTGCTTAGACGTAGGCAGAAGAAATCGTCCCAACTACCTTCCACTGGAGGTTAGTATGATAATCTTCTTATTGGATATTTCAACTATGCCTTGTTAATTTTTCAACTATACCTAATTGAGTGAAAATTAACAGTGTGTTTTCCCTCTGTTAGCTTTGCCATCTACTCCCAGGACAAAGATATACGAGGTCTCTAACTAGCGCACAACGCCAAGGGCTTGTACATAAATCCAGACAAACACCGGCTCAGCGGAAGCATATTTTATTGAGTGTAAGTGATTTAATTTTTAGTGATCAATTGGATTTCTTCGTCTAGTCATTGTCATAAGGGTATCAAGTCTTCGTCTGGTCGTTGTCAAAATTGATATATTTCATTATAAGATTTTAATATTTCATTAAAGCAAGAAAATGTTACATTTAATAGATGTTTTCCATGCACTCTTGAAGGAATCCTTTGCCAAACAAAGTTCAAAAGTCTAGCTTCTTTTTAGCTAGTGATAAAAAAACATGAATGTGGGCTATGTGAAGAGGTAGAAGGTCTACAAATATAGTAACATATATAAATAAAAAATGTATATTTTTTTTTATTGAGGGGAGGAATTGTTTGCATAGTCAAAAGTGGTAGGAATTTCTTTAATTTTTTTTTAAAAAGTTTTGTAAAAATAGTATTTGAATCATTTTTTAAAGTGGAAATAGATTCATCACCATCAAAAATTTCTAGGACATCTAAAATTAGAAAATTTTAACAGTTTTTAGGTGGATTTACAAATTCACATAATAGTTAAACTAAAAGTAAATAAATATGATAATGGTAATTATGTTTCTATAAATCCAATCATCTTGCAAATAAAATAAGATGAACATATTCCTGTGCCTTTTCATTTAATTTCCTTTAATCTTCTAACTGCCTATAGCCTAAGTGCCTATAGCCTGGTCACAGCCTGCCTTAGATAGTGTGTCTCCTCTAGCCTGCTCACAGCCTGCCTTAGATAGTGTCTGCCAGTGATTTTTTCTTATAAAAATTAGAATTTTTCATGTCATACTCTAATCTCTTTTATTGTGGATGACAAACAAATTGTTAACTCTTTTAACCATGCAGGCAATGGAAAGCAATAAATACAACTCTGACCCAGTATTTCAAGCCTGTAATATAAATTTTGACGAGCAGTTGCTACCTGTAAAGGGTCGAGTTCTTCCTGCCCCAGCGGTAAACTTCTCGCAATATTAATTAAACTTCTTCCCGCAATTTTCTGTTTTTAACTATTCACTAATGTTTGGTGATCTTGCCAGTAAATTTCTTCCCAATTTTCTGTTTTAAATATTGATTAATATTTGGTGATGTTGACAGCTGAGGTTTCGCAGTAGGCAAGAGATCCCATCGAATGGACGTTGGAACTTTAACGATAATGTATTTATGACTTTGAAAATTGAAGGTTGCAAAGTTTTATTTCAAATTATTTTTCCATATCTAAACCACCTATTCTCAGGTTATGTTCAAAGGAGCTAGCGTTTCGAGATGGGTAATTGTTAATTTCTCGATGCCTAAGTATGCAAGACATGAAATAGAGCGCCTAGGTCGTGATCTCCAAAGATGTTGTAACAAAAGAGGAATGGTACGTAACTTTACTCACAATTTCTAATTACCAGTATATTTGTCTCGTAAGATTTGAAGTTTTTGTGATCTATAATATAATAAGTATTGGTATTAATTATATCAATATTATTGAAGTTTTTATGATTTATAATATAACAAGTACCCATATTAATCAAATCAATATTATTGAAATTTTTGTGATCTATAATATAATAAGTATTTATATTAATCACATCAATATTATAATTATTTGATAAAATTTTCGAACTAATTAATATATTTCATCTCATAACCTGTCCCTTACATCACATAATTTCTGTTGCTTTATCTTATTGCAGAGAATGGAGGAGTATATGATCACATAATTTCTGTTGCTTTATCTTATTGCAGAGAATGGAGGAGTATATGGCGATCGTGGAGGAGAATCCGGAGGACAGAAACAAGAAACCCTTTGAAAGAGTGATGGCGATAGAAAATCGTCTACGGGAAAATTATAATCAGCCTCCTGAGCTTATAATTTCTATTTTACCGGAAAGAAAGACATGTGATCTCTATGGTGATTTTTTTAGTTAATCCTGCACTGAATGATTTTAATTTTAATTTTTTTAACAAATTCAAAAATTGTTAAAAATTTAAAAGCAGAAACTATAAAAAAAAATGAGTTAAAATACATTTGGTTATTTTACAAGTTTTGTTTACTTGTCCCAGCGCCATGGAAGAAAAGGTTCAATATGGACTGCGGAGTGGTGAATCAGTGTATATCGCCTATTAAGGAAAAGGTTAAGGTCAACGAACAATATTTCACGAATATCGCTATGAAGATAAATGCAAAGGTACCTTTTTTCATGTTTGTTAGGGTTATTAATATTTACAAATTTATTGAGTCATGTGGAGTATAATTTTACTCAATTCAATTAGGTTTGGAGTATGGGGTAAAACTGTTTTTGTTTGGCTAAGAGTTCTTCTTCTTCGAAGTAAAGAAAAAGGTTAACCCCTCAAGACCCAGAGGCATCTGGCAGGAGTGAAAGCCTGCTCCATTATGGATCACTAGCGGCTTATTACAGGTGGCTCGGTTTTCCTTGATAACAGTGATGAGTTAAACCTACATTCTGGGATAGCAGCCAGAAATGGCTGTCCTCACTGTTCTTTTCTGGCTGTCCTCACTGTTCCTTTGACACCTAAATTTGATAGATTTTACCACCTTCCAAAAAAAACTCAATTGTACTGTTATATAATGATTTTTTCACCACTGACTTAGTTTCCAATCAATATAATGTTTTCACTAACTATTACCAAAAAAAAAAAGTAAACTGGAATGATTTTTTTCACCATTATTGTATTTTTTTGTCGTAGCAGTTGAATGGCATGAACAGTGTGTTGAATGTGGAATATGAAAAAAGGATACCTAAAATATCGACGATACCAACCATTATTATTGGGATGGACGTTTCACGTGGATCTTCTGGGAATATAGATTCACCTGCTGTTGCAGCTGTAAGTGGACTCTCTATTTATTTATTTTATTTTGTATCACCAAGTTCTCTTATAGTCGTGTTTATGAAATGTTGTGTTAAATTTATAAACAAATTGTTGGTAGGTTGCTTCCTCGAGAGAGTGGCCGTTCTTTACAAAGTATAAAGCTTTCGTAAGACTTCAAAAGCCCAGGTCTGAGATCTTTGAGGAACTTTACAAACAATATTTTGCGCCGAACGGAGAGGAAAAGGACCTTGGCATAATCAAGTAAATCCGACTTTTTTTGTTTTTGTTTTAATATCGAACTAATTTTATATAGAGGTCAATTGTATTTTTATTTTTTTGCAACTGTTCCATTTATATCAATTACAAATTCTGAAAATATCTTGAAACTGTAAGTAAAGAGCTTCATTATATCCCGTTTCAGACATGTATAATTGATGAACAAAAGCCACAGTTGATTTTGAACAAAAGTTGGCAGGGACATATGTATAAGGAAACTCTCATATGGTTCAAGTAAATATTAGATCTAACATTTACGTTGGTTACACAGTCAAGTATTAAAAGATTTTTATAAAAGCTCCTCCCGGAAACCAGAGCAAATGATCATCTTCAGGTATGTGGGGCAAATGTTGAATTATGTTTGGTTTTTTTCAACACTGCGTTTCCTGCAAGCTATGGTTATAAACATATCTGTAGTTTTTGTGCTACCCAAACTAAGTTAAAAGTATGTCATTGATGGAATGTTAAGTATGTCATTGATGGAATGTTTTTTTACCATTTTTCAGGTTTTTGTTTTTCCTTTTTTTTAGGATATTTTTGTTTTTTGTTTTTTTTTTAAAAGGATATTTTTCTTTTAGGTTGAGCTTTTAGCTAAATGTTGCAGTTTCACAATGAAGAGGGAATCTCATATGATAGTGGTTTTTTCAACGACTTTTATTTGGAAATCAAGAAACTTTGATAAACACCATGAATATCTGCTTAATTATTTTTCATATGACCAAGCTTAATTATTTTTCATATGACCAAGCCACAATGGGTACCAAACACTTATCATCATACTAATTCCTAAATTTTGTTTGGATGCCCCACCATTCAATCCTTCCCTACTATTCTCCCTAGATTTAGTTTGGATACACCATCCAAATAGAAAATCCATCATTCCCTAGTATTCTCCCCTCCTGTTAATTATATAATATATATATATATATATATATATAAAATAATGTGTTGTAACAAGGATATATAGTTAATCATGTTGTAACAAGGTTTTTCCCATATCTTTTACAGGGATGGAATTAGTGAATCTCAATTTGGCATGGCTTTGAACTTTGAGTTGGGAGCAATTTTGAAGGTTTTTATTTAACATTAGTTTTTTATTTCTTTTTCTTCAATTAAAAATTTAGATTCTTATATGATATGATTTGTTGTTATTGATTTATTGTTATTGATTTTAAATTATAAATGAGGATTTATATAGGCATGCGACTTCGTGGAGCCTGGTTTTAGGCCAAAAATTACATTCATAATTTCACAAAAGAATCATCACACAAGACTATTTCAGGAGAGAGGGGACGCAAATGTACAACCAGGTTAATTATGTTCTCTTTCAACTATGCTATTCAAAATAAGGTGTTTTGATTTTAATAATTATATAAAAAAATATCATAATTTTAGAGTTAATTACTAACAAAAATTAATTTATATTGCTATGTTACTAGTCATATATTTAAAATTGTTTTATTAAGTAGGATGTGATTTAGTTATTTATTAATTTAAAATTTGTGTATGATAAAAGATAAAAATAACTTATGTGTTTTGATGCAGGCACAATTGTGGATTCTCATATTTGTCACCCTAGAAATTTTGATTTCTACTTATGTCCTCATAATGGGAAAATTGTAAGTATTTGATATGTATTTTTTATATTATATATTATATATAATTCACATTTTTATAAATAATAAATTTATATTGTGTTGCAGGGAACTTCAAGACCAATTCATTACCATGTATTACTTGATGAGATTGGGTTCACTATGGATGAACTTCAAAGCCTAGTTCATGCTTTATCTTATGTGTAAGAATTAAATTTTAAAAAATAATCTTTGATATTTTATATGTAAAATTAATTTAAATATTTTTTATGATAGGTTTTAAATTGTATTTTTTGATTGTAGGTATCAAAGAAGTTCAGCAACAAGCTCTTCAGGTTAAGATGCTAACATTGTTATAAAATCATAATTATATCTTGTATTTACACTTTTTTAATTATTTAATATATATGATCTGATTTTTCCATATTTGATTATGATGTGCAGTTGCTCCAATAAATTATGCACATCTAGCAGCATCCCAAGTGCAACAAATCATGCAAACACGAGAAAGAACTGATGGAGATATTCCTGTCCCAGCAATGCATGCTAGAATTGCTGATACCATGTATTTCTGTTAAATTCTCTAAGGTTTTTTGCTTTCAATTTTTATACCTACCACAGGACTCCATATTACTTTGACAATTTTTGTTGTTGCAATTATCCATAATTTATTATGGCTTGAATTTTGATTTTAATTTTTTATTAATATTTAAAATTATTTATCTCTAATATGATTGGTTTAAGTTTTATTCTATAATGATTTTTATTGCAAGTTTTTCACAATGTTGCCATGGGATAATTAAAGTTGCAATATTTATGCCATGATCTTTTGATGCTTATCATTGTGAATCTTTGTAGGAAACCACCAAAAATTAAAATAATTGAAGATAGCTCATAATGAGGTAAATTACATATTTACTATCCATTATTACCCACCATAAAGAATACATATTTATTATCAATTACTGTCCATCATAATTTAAATAAGCATTTGCATATAAAATTTACAGTAACACAATGTAAATAAAAACACTACCAGGGGTTGTTACTTTAATAAGTAGAGTGTTTTCTCCAAGTAAAAATGCAAATGTACAAACTAAAAATGCAAATGTGTAGAATTTTTAGTAGTTAATATCAACCAAAATTTATGCAAATCAGAGTGGGGACATCCTGTAGATGTGATTGTTATATATGCATATTCCATTGTATATATATATATATATATCATTTTAATCTAGACTAATTTGTTCAAACAAGATAGCCTCCCATGAAACACACTAAGGTATGTTTGGTTATGTTTATATTTGGTTTATACATAGTATCTTTGTAAGAAGAAAAATATCAAAGATGACATGCAAGATGGAGGATGAAAGTTTGTGTAAATCTCCTTATAGATCAGTTGAGCAGCATGGGGAACAGTATTATCATTGTAAAGAGCTATAAATAGCTAAAAACTAGATGTAAGAGGGGTTCAATTTTTGGAGATTGTTCATCCTCTGTTCCTTCAAGCTTCTCATCTTCATTCTAGCAATATAAGATTTTTTTGCTATTATATGTTCAATGTCCATTCTCTTTGTTGTTATATGCTTGAACTTGAATAGGTTATTCATGTTTTCTATTGTGTCTAATGTCATCTTATCTCTGCATTGATAAATTAGATTTGTAAGTCTTATTTACTTCGTGTAGGTGGTCATTCATATGTGTTTATGTATGCAATCTACTATTACAGTCAATATTCTCCATCTATCCATTGAATCTATAAATTATTGAGCATTAGTTGTCTAAAGCCTTATATTGGTGAGAGTGTTCACATATGTCTTGAGTGAGAATAGAGCCGAAATGGTTATCTTACTTGATCCAAACCATCATCCATTCAAATAGTTCTGAGAACAATATTGAAGATTATATGTCACCGGGCATCTCTAAGGTGCAACCTAGGAGAGTTTCGTGGAGTGATATTATATTCCACCTTTTTTTAATTGGTGCTCATGTTCCTTATGCCTTGGGAGTGAATAAATGCTCCGGTATCCCTATCAAAACTTGGGTTGAGTTAATAGTCCTAGAGCCTAGGTTGGGACAAACACTTTGGAGCCCTTGATGGGTTGAGTTACTAGAAACTCTAGAGGGGTGGAAGGTTTTGGGTTGAGTTATTAGTTCCTAAAGCCCTAAACAGCTTGGGTAGAGACCAATGTGGTTGGTGCTATCTAGACTGTAGAGGTGGAATCATTGTGGTTGAGGGTTGAGTTGGTTTGGCCTCTCAAAGCCTTGGTTGGTTTTGTATTTTTTTATTCCATGAGATCCCACATTCATGCTTAGAATATGGGGTGGGGGGTGATTGGCTAGAAGGAGATTTAGTTCAACCCAATCTATGGTCAGGTGGTACATGGAAGTTCCTAACTTAGTTGGTATTTTCATATATTAATGAGAGTTATTTTCTTACTGTGATTCATGAATACTTATAGTGATTATGTTGGTGATATTATGGCTAAGTTTCCATTACTTCTATGCGAGTTATTTGTTGGTTACATGATGTATGTTATCTATGGCTCTAGTCATGACTTGATTAGTTATTGAATGGTTGAAGAATATATGGACTAAAAGGTGTTATTACAACTATGTTGAGAGGTCATAGAGGCTTTTTGGTGATTCATAGTTGAATATCAAACTCTTATGATCAGATATGCATTCATTACCTATAGCTTACATGTTTTCCATGTTTGACGAAATGCCTAGTGTGTCCTAAGAAATCTAGGTCAAGTTTTGGATTCAAGTTTGAATGGTTAACATTTCCATTATGAAAATATGATTCTCTAAAGTTTCAGTAAATTTTGGGGAATGGTATAGAGGTTGGCATAAAAAAGTGGCACAAATACGTGAACCACATGCTTAGAACTAGATATATGGGGTCATAATCGCATGGAGTAGGGATTGTGAGTGTGATTGGAGGCTCACAACTACATGCATACATGGTAAAGGGTGTGGTTATAGGCCTAGGTTAGAGAAAAAGGGTTCCAAATTAGGGATTGGTCACTTAGGGTGGTTTTTCAGCCTTTGATTGACTTGTAGGTCTTGTAGAATATTAACATGTGTTTAGTTTGTAGGCCCCACTTATTTAACTAGAACTTGGAGGTGGGTTCATGTCATAGTGACTCTTGTCTCATGTTTACCCTCGTGATCTTATGAATTTAGGTAAATGAGGGAGAGGTGGTCACATAGTTATCATCAATATGCTTTGTCTTTGAATGATGAGTTGGGTTATTTACTATGGATATTTCACCTTGAATGTCATAATATATCCTTACAAATTATTAATGTACCAACCTGATATCGAACACAACATCTGTAACCAAATAAATTCCTTGCTTGCATGAGTAGCTTCCATGTATTCAACTTCTATGGTTAAGAGTGCCATTGTAGACTATAGGACCTTTATTGGTTTATTTTGTTGCATAAAAAACCTTTGTAATATTATATTGACATACTTCTACCTCAATATCAGAAGGAACAACAAAAAAAAATAAATCTAATAGAAATTAACTTGGTAACAAGATAAAGTAAATCACCAAAGTCAATTCCCTTGACTTGGGAAAAACCTTTGCTACTAATAAAGATTTGTATTTCTCCACATTTCCTTATCCAAGTTCTTATTAAACACCCATTGCCTACTAACACATTTTCTTCTAGTTAGAAAATCCACTAGATCCCAAACCTCATTCTTGTCCAAGATTTCCATTTCTTCAACCATGGACTTTTTCTAGAGGTTTGAACCTTTTGAATCCAATGTGTCCCTAATATTCTAGGATCATCGTAAGTAATAAAAATTCAAGTTTTGAATGAAAATTAGGTGGATTATACCTTTTTGTCTTCCTTCTTTCCTAAGCTAGTCTCATCAGAACCAGAGTATGTGGTTATTCTTCTTTCGATTGATGTTCACTTGTAGATTCTACTTCACTATGCTTTAGTTCAAACTCTATCTTCTTTGATTCTTTCTCCCTTGGTAGGAATTCTTGTTCGATAACATCTTTTACCTCTCTAAATACCACATTGAATTTACACAATATTCTTAGGGTCTAGGTTCCATATATAACATTTCCAACCATATTTATAACAAATGAAGATGCTCCTTTCTAGTCCATACCTTGTGTGAAATATTATCATCCAACACTACTCAGGGTGATCTATTTACTAGGTAATAAGTAGTATCCATTGCCTTTTCCCAAAATTCCTGTCCTAACCTAGAACCACTGAGTATTCTCCTTTATTTTTTCATCAACATCTTGTTCATCCTTTCCACAGCTCCACTTTGTTGAATTATGTATGGAGTACTATTTTCCTGCCTTATACCAGACTTCTTATAGAACTCTACAAATTCCTTCATAAGGAATTATCCACCATTAGTTTTCCTCAACACTTTTATTTTATTCTTTGCCTAAGTTTTCACTAGATCCTTAAAATGTTAAAACTTGTTAAAGAATTCAAATTTCTTCATGAGGAAATATATCCATTTATTCTTGATAACTCATCTATAAATAGTGATATTACAAAAGTTTACCTAGTGATGGAACCAAAAACATAGATACAAACACATCACTATGGACTAATTGTAGTATTCCCTCTACTATTTTAGCACTAGAAGAGAATCTAACCCAACTCTCATACCCATGTAGAAATTGTTTACAAGATAAACATCGATAGAGAAAATTGACATACCTTCTACCATACCATTACCATGTTATAATTAAAGGCCCTTATCTTTGATATGTCTCACTATTTGATGCCACAATATAGTACTTTTCCCAATAAACTATATGAGTTTTTTCTTTTTATAATCCAATCTCAAGAAAAATGCAATTGTTTCACCCATCACTAATAATACTTCCATGTAGCTTATATAGAGTTCCAGTCCAAGTTCCCCTTAGTAATATGATTTCCCCTCAAACCATCTTGTAGGTATCCTTTTGAAACATTGTTTTTACACCTAAATCACTCATCTTGTTTACATGAATCCAAGTTTTGGCCAATCCTATGTTGGGCAAAATGTTGTCATTGATGTCAAATATTGTCGTTGATGTCAAATGAGAGATTGTTGGGAAAAATGTTGTCATTGATGTCAAATATAGGGGTTCCATGGAGAGTTCCAAGGGGTGTCAAGTTGACGTGGATTCCTCTAGTAGTTGCAATTTTTAGTAGGGAAACATCATAGTAACAAGATAAATGAGGAAGCTAAAAATATTATAACTATGGAGAGTGCCAAGGGGTGTCAAGTTGACGTGGATTCCTCTAGTAGCTGCAATGTTTAGTAGAGAAACATCATAGTAACAAGATAAATCAGGAAACTAAAAATATTTAATGTAGTTCTTGAACTATGTGATATAGTGTGAGGAAACTATGTAATGCAATCTATGTAATGCCTTCTAAACTTATTAGTTCAAATTGGAATACTTTGGTCATCATTGAGATTATTTTGTTCTCATTTTTAGGAGAGTTATCAACACGTCAATAGTTGTATACAATTATTGTGTTCTTCATATAATCCGCCTCCATTTCATGGTATTCTTGGCTTTAATTCCTCAACAGGTCAATAGTTGTATACAATTATTGTGTTCTTCATATAATCCACCTCCATTTCATGGTATGCTTGGCTTTAATTCCTCAAGAGTTTAATTTTTCTTTCAATTTATTGCCTCTACTTATTGTAAGGCTTATTTTTGCCACTTTTGTGAATAAAGGTTTCCCTCATACATATACCAAATTTAGGTTCTTACTATCCATTATCATATACCATAGTGATTCAAAAACCTTTACCACTCACATTCTTATTTATGACATTAATTTAGAGTATTAATACCTCACAACTTATGTATATACGCATTCACTCCTCAATTCCTTGAAATTTATCATTGCATATGTAATCTATGGAGAACGTAGGTATATACAAACACCCTAGGCATCTTTGTTTTGCAAGGAATGTGGGATATTTAATTTATGTATTTAGGTCTTGGGTCATACTATACCTTGTGGATACTTTCCATGCTTAACTCTTCATGTGTTCTTCACATGGCTTATGAATGTACACACCCCGTGGATGACCATGATTCAATGCTTTGATCCTACAATTGTCTGTGGTTAGGGTTCATCCAAAACCTCTCTCTCCATTTGAAAATTCATTTTGTTCCTCTGTGGTTGCCAAGCACCGCTTTGCAAAACTTCCAAGGGTCTCAACTCTCTAGTGTTGAATGGTTAGGTTTCCTCCGAAAACTCCATTCATAGCTTTATCAAGGGAAATATTATTGAGGTTTCATTCATCACATACAAAGAAGGTAAATTATATATTTCCTTTATTTTATGGTGCTCTTTGGAATATGTGGATACATGTATGCATTTTGGTGTGATTCCATTTACATTTCGAATTCCATTTTTATGTATCATGGCATGGTTGAAATCTTTGGTTTCCATTTAGAAGTACCTTAGGGATGCCCAAAGCACCATATATGTCTTTCGAATTGGGGCATTATGGATTTATTTTCCTTAAATGTTACTATTACTCCGCTTTTCCATTTAACATTTGACAATATTTCCACTTGTGGGTAAAACCCTAACTTAATTTCCTTTTGGCTTGTATAGGAGTTGACCAAATAATGTTTTTTCTCCTTACCTTATGCGCTAGCTAACTATTATGCCTTAGAGGAAAATGTGAGTTTCCACACAAATATATTTAAGATAAATTTTGGGGTTTAAACATCATTTTAGACTCTCATCTAGTTCCTTTTCATACACATTTTTAGATAGTGATTTATAGCTTGCCAAAAGTTTCCTTTTGGGGTTTTCTAAGCACAAGATACAATACCCATAGGGTTTTTATATATTAGTGAAGGGTTTCAAACCCTAGACTTATTTTGGGTCATGTTGGTTTCCTTTCAACATTATATCATTTGGTTATGGTGCAAATTTATGTATTTGCAGGGTTATTTTTGTTTGCTATTAAAATTCCTCATTTTCATAAATAATTTCTACGTTGTGGTTGGTAACAAGTTTTCATGGAGAGGAAACATTCCATTCATCCCATATATACCTTCATCTAAGATGATGTTTTTGATTTTAATGGTTCCCATATGTTATACAAAATCAAAATTTATTTTATAATATACTCTTTGGTTTATGGACGACCTAGGGTTTGAATAACTAGGTGACCTAAGATTTATTAGGTAAAAATGTTTTATTAAAGTCTCCCCTTATTTGTGTCTCTTGGTTCAAATTTGCCATTCCTTGTTGTTATAACTCTTTAAGGGATTCTCACCCTAGCTCGTACCATTTTTTCTTAGGTAACACTCAAGGAATCTTTGAAAAAGTAGTAAAATTTTGTCTAGTTAAAGTTTCAATTCTTTTGAACACTCTGACTCCGACATAGAATCCCACAGTTCAATATTCTACTTCACTTACATAAAATAAGGTACAATATTTTATTCTATTTGTGAGATGGTTGCATAACAGATGGTTCATAGGAGTCCTATTGCTGATGTTGAAGGTCTATATGATGTGTTTCTACCAATTCCACTTCCTAAATGTGACTTAGGAGGTTGGCCGGTTACTTGGGTAGATTTGGGAGGAGGAATTTGCAGGAGGATACAAAGATACTATTGTGTCTTTCCACAATCTTACTAAACATCCCAAGTTACCTTTTGCATATTTTAATATAAATTCCAATTTTTCATATAAGAAGATAGGAACTCCATTAGTTTTTCCCCTTTCACTCATAGTTTCTAGGTTCAATAGTCTATCAATCTTGTAATTGCACAACATTTACTTTAGGGCTAGTGTTTTGAGTGCACCACCCACTACTTTGACATATAGGGTAAGGATAATCTTTAGGTCACATTTTTTTTGGTGTCATCTATCTCTAAATGCCATTTTATAGTCACACACTTACATTCTTTCATCTCTTTAATCTCTCTCTCTCTCTCTTTTCCCTATTAACATGTATGATCACTAACTTTCAGTTAATACTTAACCAATATATTCTATTTCCCTCGTCTCATCCAATTAAACTTGTGTCTAGAACAATATCTCAACTTGTTTTTTCCTGTATTTGACTCCACACTATTATTGAATTGAGGATTCAAGGGTTTCATTTTATGCAATCTTAACAACATCTAAATTTATAATTGAGTGACTATATGTATGTGTAAACCTTAAAATATCCAAACCAATTTCCCATGTTATATAATCTATGGGTTTATACATCAAATTCTCACCATATTCTAAAATGGGCAAAGAATGGATTTACAAGACTAATAACTCATGTCTTGTTTTGTTGATTTATTGTATCTAGCTTCCTTTGAAGATGCTTATAGGCTCTTCAAATTCATCTTCTCTTGAATAAACAAATATTTGAAATTTTCACCATTTATGACAATTAAATTTTCACCCTCCTTCTCTACTCTTACTTCATTACCTTATTTTTGAATCTTGAAAATTTCTTTTGTCCGAACCTCCCTTTTCTCCTTAGATATTAGCACTTCTAGGTTTTCTTAGGCTTCCACCTCTCGATTTGATCATACCCATATTTCCTTATTTTCTCAATACACCTCTTAAAATCTAATGCCATGGAATATCAAAAATCTAAAAGGAACTTTCTAATAGTCCAAATGTTGATTGAATATTCAATTTCCCCATTACATGGCTATTTCTTTTGGCCAGAGTTCCAAATCAACTAATAGTTGAATTAATATCCTATCCACCATATTTCAATACTCTTATTCAAGGTTGATGTATTACAATGGAGACCATTTCCAATAATTCCCAATACATCTCTCATTGATGGAGCCATCCTTGCACTATAATGTGGAATGTTTGCACATATTTGAGGACATCAAATGAATTCTCCTATGACCACCTTCACAAAGATTCTCATTTAACCTGTTTTTTGATAAGGCACCTCTTGACAACTTTATCCATAATAATTTTAATTACCTTCAGTCCTACATCTCCTCCAATGGAAAATTTTAATTTTTTTCTTGTCCTTTAACAATTACTCATTCTATTTATTTCCTTCTCCTTCCCTACATGATCAAAATTTCCTTTATCTCTCTATTCTTCTTTACATAGTTCTCCATTAATATTCCATTATTCTAACCCTAGATAATTTTGTATTTCAAGTTAAAAATTTAGGGTTTATAGGATCTACACTAGAAACCTGTTGTAGAGGCTACAACCACCCTCCAAAATTTTGCCTTAGCTTCATTTTGGAGCCTCCCTACTAACCATCATAGCAGCATGTCTTGCACTATTAAGAACATAGGCTTCATTAGTTTTCAGCAGCTTGATAGCCTGTACATGTTAGTTTGCTTCACTCCCCTCAGAGGCTAACACTCGAGACTTGGGCTAGTTGTTGGCTGAGTAGCTCCCTTAGAAAATTGCGCAATTCTGGAGGAGAACAAGCCTTCCCTCTAGAAATTGTGCAAATTTATTGGGCAGCTTGCTCGGCTAAAAAATTGTACAATTTATTCAGACAATATTCCTTGGGAAAATGGTGCAATCTGCCCAGCACTGCAACATAGCCCAGAAATTGCGAAAATTAGTTGGGTAGATTGTTGAGCTACAAAATTGTGCAGAGGAGTCATACATAATTCCTTGGAAAAATTGCACAGTATGGCCATCATTGCAGCTCAGCCCAAAAATCATGCAATTCTAGGAAGCAGTCACTTGCTCCTACCAGAAATTGTGCAATCCCTCTAGGACAACTAGCCCAACTCCTTCCATAAATTGTGTAAATCCCTCTTTGAGTAAAGAAGGTTGTTGCATGTGCCTTCACGCTGACTGGTTCCCTCCAAAACTGATTTTCATGCATGGCCTACTCTTCCTGAAATAGAAAAAGGTAGCATGCAAAAGGCACCCCTAGATCTAGGGGTCTATTTTTATTAGCTGGAAGTTACATGCAAAGCTCATTTTAGAAACCTCTCGCTAAGTGTCACTTTTTCCTTTATTTGTGGCATGCACGTCATAACCTCGATCTTATCAAAACTCATCAACCTGATGTTGCAAAGCTCATTCCTCGCATTGACCCTTCATCTATGACATCCCACATTACATCCAGTAGTCTTCAACACTTTTAGTTTAGTTGTTTCAGGGTAAGTTTACTTTTCATGTCTTCCACTATTTTTTTTGTCGCTTTTCATGTTTTGCTTTGTGTGAGTGTTGTCTACTTGATTTCAATGAGAGCTTGATGTTGTTTTAGTGTATGTTAGCTTGTAGAAGCAACATTTTAGTTTTTGTTCGCATCTCACTCCTATCACATTCATGACACTGTTTTTGAGCCGATGGTTACCGTTGCGGTGACTCGCTTCACACACATGCATGCTTTCCTATTTTTGAATCTTGTACTTGATATTTGCATGCATGATCATTCACTCTTATTTACATTTAGTATCACCATGCATTCAAACTTTTCATATTTTTAATCACCCGTCGGCAAGTCTGGGCTGCCTTGGCCTAGATCTTTCCTTGCCCAGCTAGCATTGTGCATTTATGGAAGTGGAGACTCTACGTTCCCTCCAGAAATTGTGTAATTCTAGCCCATAAATGACATCTAGGCTTTCATTGCACAATTCTAAGAGGTAGTGCCTTCCTAGCCCTAAAAACTGTGCAATGCAGTTTGTTGGTTTGCATGTCACTACTGAATCAAATTGTGCATTGCGTAATTTCAATCCTCACCAAGCTAGATTAGACTATGCATTGCCCAATTCTAGCAGTCATTTAGCCTCTTGACAACCCAGACTATGCCTTGCGCAGTTTTGGTAGGCAGTCTCCTAGCCTCCCATGAAAATTGTGTAATCTTCACAGACAGTCACACATGTTGCATGTTAGTCTTCCAATTTGTTTTGGCTATCGGCTAACAAATTGCTTGTCATGAGTGTTTCTACGGCTCTAGGTATCACAGGAATTCGTCTACCTCTTAACTTCATAGGTACAATGAATACTAGGAGAGCAGAGCCAACGACACCGTTGAGAACACAGGTGGGGATGCAGTTGATCAAGTTTCTATGGACTTGCCTATCTATGAAGACATCAAGTTGTTCAAGGGCAAGGATATCAAGATGAAATGGAAATTATGTATCAACGAGAAACACCATTAACAATAAAAAAATGTGGCACACTTGCATTGTGATAAATGCAAGAGGAAGGTTGTTGAAATTGTAGAGGTGGAACAATGTTGCAAGCTCAAGTAGATCCACTTGTGATGAAAGCAGCTTTGGAGATTGAGGGTATCAGGCGACGGTGCAACACAAGGATCATGCGAAGTCAGAGAGAGAAATAGAGAAGGAGTTGCAGGTGCTGAAGTAGCAACTCGAGGAAGAATAGGAGATGTAGAGACGAAAGAAGGAGTTGCAACAGGAATAGGTACATCGGGAGGCGCAACATCCAAAGATTGATGAAACTACGCCCATACATGGTATAGATTCTTTAAGCAACCAACATGGAGCAAACAAGGTGAGTGGTGTTGTCGATTGCATGCAAGGGTATGCAGGAGCATGGATGTCATTGTGTGCACGCATGCGATCCCACCCATTTGGCACACTCACCGAGGCATAAATAAGACGCAAGTCTCATTGGATCTGAACATGTATTTTGACAAGTTGATGCACATGGTCACACCACAAAATTGGAGATCGACACAGATACTATGCATCAGTAGGTTGCTGGTCCAACTACACTCAAGACAATGGTGCACATCTTATCATACGAGTTGAATAAAGGAGCTACAACAGTGTATCCGGATGCAACAGAGGTAAGACATTACTTTCAGTAGCATGCCACTATTGAGTGCACGAACACCATCATAGATGACCAAGCTTGGCATCAGTCTCCCACCATCGATCATCGCAAGGATGTCAAAGAGTTGGTCTTACCACAACTTTTGAGGTGTTAGTGATAGCTTACATGGCTTGCTCAAGCCTATTTACATGTGCAGATTGGATGTAACATCTTGTCAAGTGGAAGCTCAAGAGTCGATAGTTGAATGTAATAGTCATAGAGTAGTTGAAGAGTCATGAGGGTAGGTGAACAGTCACAAAGTGGAATGTCAAGGGTCACCCCACCCTTTTCTATATATAGTACCTCATAACTCATTGTAGAGGCTTTTGGTGAGCCAAGATACCGATAGGAGTATCTTAGAGAAAGCTTGGAGAGTATTATAACAAGCCTTTACTTCTCCACGATGCAGAGCTAGTACATCTCTTTCGAGGTGCAGACAACAATGAGTGTAACGTTCTGTTATCGGGACTAGTGGTTGGTCATGGTTCTAATGCATGATTGGAACTTTCACTTCTTAATATAATAGACGTGACACATTTCATGTATATGTTGTTATTGCATTTCAACTATCTTGTTCACTCTAATGATATATGTATCTGTTTTCTTATGCATGCATGTATGGACTCTTTCTGTATAAGTATGTATGAATCTTATTGAGATGTGTTGTTTTTTTAACCATCACCTTGGATTGTTAGCTTACTTGCTTTCCGGTTTGTGATGCATCTTTGCTCCTGCGTTCCCTTCTTATCTACGTGATTTCAAAGGTTTCCAAGGGGTGCACTCACCTCACTTTCCGTGTGTTAGAACTATTCATGCACCTTCCTTGGCTTGTAGCACATGTCACACCCTTGCTACCAACAGGGACATCTTACTTGCCTTTGCGCGCAACCGTGGTCAAGGCGATAACGTACGATTCATTGCTGGGACTCCTACACCAAATGGTCTAAGGTCTAGTTGAGACTTCTTACTGGGGAGATCCCTTGATATGCTGGCAGTTCCAACACTCTCAACAAACAAAACCTAGGAATCAATCCCTTGAATATTTCATGTTACTCACAGAAACAATCCTACATTGAAACTCTAGCCACAACTTTTATCTTTACACATATCCATAGTATCCTATTCTCTATAAGATCCTACTTCAAATTCAAAGGAGTAAAATATATAACTTGTCATTGCATCATCCAAAGGAAAAATCTTTAATCCATTGTGCTTGCATCATAATTGAACCATATTTTGTCTATGGAGGGAATATCCACTCTAGATTATCCATCAAACCATGATATAAAGGCAATTCATCATTGTAAGCCCTAATAACAATCCATATGATTAGTAACTACTCCATGTAGGTGAATATGGACTTCAAATATACCTCCTCATCCTCTTCATACTCTACTTAGTCTTCCTCCATTTTTAAACTATGTTATATTATGCATCATCATGATATATATGTAATGTACATGCCACTGACATGACATGGGAACACCAAATATAATATATAAAACAACATGAATCCAACAGAGATAAGATGAGTAACATTGTGCTTTTATAAACCCTTTGATGCATAAACTAGTTGTCTATGTGGAGTTTAGTCCCACGAGGTCTCAGGTTAAAACCGCATGGGGAGGGGTTGAGGATGGAAGCCACCTTTTGGGGAATTAAAAAAACTATCCCATTAGTGAGAAAATCATTCTTCCATCCAATATACTCATTAAGAAAACAATACCAACATTATATTTAAGAGATCTGTGGTTTTCAATTTTTGGATCATTAACCGGAGAAGCCACAGTATAAACATCTTTTTGCCAACGTTTCAAATCCCAACTGGGATCCATCATTAGGACTTTGAGAATGATGATACAAGATGAGCTGCTATAGGTAATAAATACTACTAGGGTTAAACTTTTTGGAACAGCCCAATGTCGGCTTGAAATTTATTTATTAATTTTTATTATTATTATTTATTTTTATTTTATTAATTAAATTTTTATATTAATATGTATTAATTAATTAATTAATTTATTTATACTTTTTATTATCATATTTATTATCTTTTAATAATTATTAATCTAATTAGATTAAATTTTTTTTGTTAAAATAATTTGTTCTCATTAATTAAAATAAAGTTCTTAATTCAATTAATTTAATTAAAATAATATTAGTAGGTTAATTTAAATTTAATTTTATTAATAAAATTTATTGTTTTAATTTTATAAATTTAATTATGTTAATTTTTATTTTGTTTATTAACATTTATTAATAAAATTAATTTTAATTTTGAAATAATTAAAATTATTAATTATTATTAATTAAGGGATAATTAGATACTAATTATATATATATATATATCACCATTCATTAATTATGATTAATAATTAATTAATGTTATAATTAATATATAATTAATATATATATATATATATATATATATATAATAATATATTATATATATATATATATCTCCTTAATTATTAATTATGATTAATTAATTAATTTCATATATTAATTAGTACATTAATAATTAGGTATTAATTAATGGTATAATTAAATATATATTAATTAAGAATATATGTTATTTTTTTATTAATTTAGAATATTAATTAGATATTAATTATTAATTAATGGGCTGATAAATAAATTAATTAGATTTATGAACTAAAAACCTAATAACTAATTTATTAATAATTAATTAGGAGAAATTATAATTAATTAATGGGATAGTTAACACATCACATTAATTAATTATAAAGGAAATTATATTAATTTATAAATAGAATTACCTATGCTATGATGGATTATTAGGGCTAATTATTAGACTTAATTAATATTAAAATAGGGGAATTAGAATAACTTACCTGCTTACTTGCTTCACCTGGGGTTAGATTGGGATCTTCATTCTTTGATCAAGGGAAGCCAGCTGCTGCTAATCTCCATACCGCTATCTCTGTTTAGATTATGAGGATGCTTGATAATTTCAAGCGCTTCTCTGATCTTCCGTCTCTGCTGCTGATCCTCCCTTGCGATAATTGATGCACTTTCGAGGCATATATGGTGCTTCATCTTTGTGGAGTGTTCAGCCAAGGCTGAGGTACGAGATCTTTCATTCTTAATATCAGCGCCATGTTCTTTAAGCATTGTCTTGAGGGAGCGACATGTTTCACCAATGTAGCTTTTTCCGCATGAGCAATCTATTTTGTAGACCCCTTTGAGTTGATGTTTGTCAACCTCATCTTTTACGGACCGCAAAATTTGCCTAATAGTTCCCGGGGCTGAGAAATGCGTGATGATGTTTTTCTTCCTTAGGATTTTAGTGATCTAATCTGTAACTCCATGTATATAAGGTAGAAAAACTTTACCACTCTGAGTCTGGTCTTGAGCTTTAGGAATATGAGATAGTAACTTTCTTTCAGCTTTTTCTATGGCTCTTTTAATCTCTTGCTCTTTGTAACCTATGCTTTTAAATGTTGAAACCAAATGCTTCTTTTCTTCGATCAGATGTTCTGAGTCAGATATTCGAAGGGCCCTGATGGCAAGGGTGTTAAGAACACCAAACTTCTGGGCTGGGTGATGGTGGGTTCAACATGGAGGTAACTTTCTGTGTGTGTTGACTTCCTGAAGACTTTATGGCCTAAAGAGCCATCCTCTTTCCTGATAATTAGAACATCTAAAAATGGGATGCTCATGTTATCCTCGAGTTCCATAGTAAATTTTATTTCTGGAGAGATAGAATTGAGGTGAATGAAAAACTTTTCAAGCTCAGGTTTATCATGTGTCCATTTTATATTTGTATCGTCGACAAATCGCTTCCACCATGCTGGTTTTAAATGATATGATTCAAGGGCCTTCTTTTCAAAGTATTCCATGTATAAGTTGGCTATGATGGGTGAGAGGGGAGATCCCATTGCCACACCAGATGTTTGTTCATAAAATTCTCCTTGGAAGGTGAACACAGTTGACCTTAAGCAAACTTCAGCCAATTTTGCAGTCCCTGGATCAGAGACATCTTTTATAACCTGAATGGCCTCATCAAGAGGAATCTTGGTGAACAAGGATACCACGTCAAAGCTGACAAGGATGTCATCACGCTCAACCCTTTCATTCTTAATGAGATTAACAAAGTCTTGGGAGTCTTTAATGAAGGAGTCAGTGTTGCAGACAAGGGGTTTAAGAATCTTCGCAACATACTTAGCAAGCTCATAGGTTGGGGAGCCAATAGTATTTACTATTGGTCTAAGGGGGACATCTTCTTTATGGATCTTGGGAAGACCATAGATTCTAGGGATAGATTCACAAGAGGGTATTAATTTCTTTTTTATTTTATCGTCAAGGTTGGACTCAGAGATGATCTTTTTTACATCCTTCATGATTTTGGGTATGGGATTACTGCTCAGCTTCTTATAACTGCCACAATTTAGGTGATCATTCATTTTCTTTACATATTCATCTTTATCCAAGATGACTGCTGCTCCTCCTTTATCTGCCTTAAGAACCACAAGTTTGTCATTGTTCCTCAAGGATTTGAAGGCCTTTTGTTCTTCCTTAGGTTGCTTTTGGGGGTTTTGGCTTTCCTCATGATGAGAGAAAATTCTTTTCTCAATGCTTGTTTCTCATCTACCGGAAGGTTATTAATACCGTCCTCAATGCTACATATCATATTTTCAATAGGGAGGTTTCTGGGAGCCATGGCAAACCCCATGCCTTTGCTGAGAACATTAATGACTTCAGGATCAAGCTCCTGGGAAGACAGATTGACCACCTTTCTTTTTATTTTTGATTCACAACTGCTTGCTGAAGACCTGGTATCATCTTTGGGACTTCTTGAAGCTTCCTACTTATTTCTGCCTTCTGTGCTTTTATTGATCAAGATTTCCTTGTCTAACCCATTACCACAATCCTCACTATGGTTCTGCGAGTTTTCACTGAAATCATTGGAACCGAAACTATCATATCTAACATTACCACTCCCCCTGACAACGTTATCATTATTTATTACCATTCTATTCTTCATGCTACCTGCAACTTCTGTGTTAGCTTTGTCATTACTGGCTCCTTCTATGTTAACCTTGTCATTAATGGTTCCATGGTTCAGCGAGTTCCCATTAAAATCATCTTGCTTAAAGCTATCAATCCTGCTGACTGCAACATAATCCATTCTATTCTTTATGCTGCCTGCAACTTCTGTGTTAACCGTGTCATTACTGGCTCCTTTTGCGTTAACTTTGTCATTAATGGCTCCATGGTTCGGCGAGTACTCATCAACATCATCCTACTTAACGCTATCAATCCTGCTAACTGCAACATAATCCTGCGCAATGTTAAACCCTGCGTTATTTACAACCATTTTATCCTTCACGCTATTCTCAATATCTGATTTGGCTCCATTATAATCACCAGAATTCATAACGAGTATACTTGAATATGCGCACTCATGATTTGTGTCCTGGTCAATGTTATTTCTGGTCAGATCATCCATGTTGATTGAAAATTCATTGATGCTGTTTACAACCTGCGTATTACTGGCTCCTATGCTATCCTTCATCACAAGACTCTTCCTGCTGTTTAGACTATAGTCCTGAGAATCCCGCGCGTTAACACTGAATTTATCTGCATTGTCTTCCAATCGACTTTCCATGCTGGTTCCTACGCTATCTACCATTTGACAATGCCCATTGTTAACATGATCCTGCGCATACCTGTTCACCCCAGTGGTAACTTCGTTGTTGATTAAATCATAAACCCGTGAATTTACATCCGAATCTGCGTTATTATTTCTGGACAGATCATCCACGCTGATTGAAAATTCATTGACGCTGTTTACAACCTGCGAATTACTGGCTTCTACGCCATCCTTCATCATTAACACAAGACTCTCCCTGCTGTTTACACCATAATCCTGAGAATCCCGCGCGTTAACTTTCTCTGCGCTGTCTTCCAATTGACTTTCCACGCTGGCTCCTACGCTGTCTACCATTCGACATTCCACGCTTTTAACATGATCCCACGCATACCTGTTCACCCCAGTGGTAACTACGCTGTTGATTAAATTATACACCCGCGAATTTACATCCAAGTATGCGTTATTATTTCCACTACCATTTCTTAACTGCGCAGGTCTACCCATTTTACCATCCTGGGTAATGCGGTTTTTATTCACTCGAATCTTTTGTGTAGGGATGCCCACAATGCTAATCTGGGTATTGCGGTTTTCATCTTCTAGTACGTTGTCCAGTCGCGTGACTGCTCTGTCAATTTCCTTCATACTTAATAGTTTGGACAGCTTCTTATGTTGTCTTGTCACAACAATTTGTCCTTCATTATGGGCTTTAAGAGCAATCCTGGCATCAATACCAACATTAATTTATACATACATTCCAATCTAAATCCACCATTACCTCACATCTTCTAAAATAAATCCCAAAATTAAAATAGTTTTAGGTGAATAGTTTCAAATTCTCATATTATAGATATAATAACATTTTGAAATGGTAATACTATATTAAAGGATGGAAACTACTTTTAGGAGAATTAGAAAAACTATCCCATTGCTAAGATTCTTCCAAAATAAATCCCAAATTAAAATAGTTTTAGGTGAATAGTTTCAAATTCTCATATTATAGATATAATAACATTTTGAAATGGTAATACTATATTAAAGGATGGAAGCCATTTTTGGGGGAATTATAAAAACTATCCCATTAATGGGATTCTTCCAAAGTAAATCCCATATTAAAATAGTTTTAAGTGGATAGTTTCAAACTCTCATATTATTATATATATAATTATATATATATATATATATATATATATATATATATATATATATATATATATATATATATATATAATATTATATATATATATATATATAACAATTTACAATGGTAATACTATATTATAGGATGGAATCCATCTTTGGGGGAATTAGAAAAACTATCCCATTGGTGGGATCTTCCATCCAATATTGTTGGCCTTCATTAACAAAATAGTACCAACATTAATTTATACATACACCCGAGTCTAAATCCATTGTTACCTCAATTCCTCTAAAATTATCTCAACCTTCATTAAGAAAATAGTACCATCGTTAATTTATACATACACCTGAATCTAAATCCATCATTACCTCAATTCCTCTAAAAAAACTCAAATTAAAATAGTTTTAGGTGGATAGTTTCAAATTCTCATATTATAAATATAATAAGTTGCTAAAGGGAATTTAAATTTCTTATAATAATTTGAAATGGTAATATTATAATATATATATCTAACTAACATTATATGGAATTTGATAGATCAATACTATAATTTTAGTAAACCCTTGAGGGATAGGCAAGTCTCACTTTAGCGTAATTTTAGTTGCCACTCCTTTCTCACTTCTCTCGCTTCAAAGAACACCTGTAGAGGCAAAGAAACAAAATACCATCAAAGAATATAGATTTATAATACCATAAACAATGTAGAATGAGATGTACATTAACCATACAATTGCATTCACAAATACAAGATTGACAAGTGCACAAGTATATGAAGGAAAACTCAAACAACTTTATTGATAGTATAAGAAGAAGAGAGGATTACAACCCAGCTCTCTAATCCAGCATCATCCTCCCAGCATGAAAGCCCTCTTCACCTCATGAAAAGCAAGATCACCTAACAATACAATGTCTCAAAGGGAAACCAACAACACTTCCTTACAAATTACAAAATTCCAGCGTCTAGATCTTAGGATGAGGGATCCATTTATAGATATTGCAGAGAGGTGAGTGAGCTTCTGGGTTTTTGATTAGTTTCATTTCACTGATAGTTTTTGGTTCCACTTGGAGATTTCATGATCTCTTACTCATCCCTGGGCGAATTCAGAGAGGCAAGTGTCATATGAGCAGTTTAAAGAAGATTCTTTGAGTTTCCACTTAGAAAACTGCCTCTACCATTTGTTTGCTCTCACTCATTGCACCCTACAGAAGGACGTTTCAGTATGCATTGCACCCCTTGTGCGTAATAGGTGAGATGCATCACACCCTTAGCATGAAGCAGTCTCTATGGTCCAGTTTTGACTAGTTCTGAGTAGTTTTCCAGTTAGAACTTCTGGGAAATGATGTAATCAGTTGACCTTGATCCTTTAGGGTTTGAAACAACACTTTTAGGGATTTAAGAGCCCTTGGTTTATCGACATATGTGACTCAGGTTGCAGTGCCTAGATATGTCTGTAACAGTTGCTGCCTAAAGCATGAGGTCATAAATCTTTTGATGTCTGGTGAAATGCTTTATCATGAGGATTTGAGGTTTTTCGAACTCGAAGGTGACTTGTATAAAATACAATAGAATACATTATTTTCATTTTATTTTCATGATCTAGCTGAGGCAGGCATTTCCATGCTCAACTTTATAAATTCGTCTTCATGTATATAGGACAGATAATCATCTACTGTTGCAGACTAGTGGTTGAGCCATCATCCTTTAGCTTGGATGATCATCTATGCAGCTACGGTGTACATTTGATGTCTTTATTTTCCTGAATATACCACAGCCGAGATGGATGAAACTAGATCTAGGGTCTTCAAAACTCGTTCAATCTTCGCTTGATGTACAAGTTGATCCATGTGAAAAGATGTTCAGAAGTTGAACATGGAAAGACATCACCTGATTACCAGCCAATGATGTAAGCTGTTAACAGGTGCGAGAGGAATCACCGATAATGATAATGACCCTCAAGGTACTAAAATACAATTCATGTGGTGTGAATATAGGATCTAATGTTGAACACCATGTAAAATCTTTCAGTCGAAGGCCATTGATGTAAACCTATCACCAAAAGTGAGAAACTTGCAATTAAGGCATGCAAGCTTCAAAGTACTAAAAGGGTTGTTCCTAAGTCAACTTCTTAGATAATGAGCTGATGTCAACAAGAAGTGACCCATCGTAGGAGGGCATTAATGAATCCCACATCTACGACATGAAATGAAGCAAATGATTTTCTGGAGGTGAAAACGATCTGATGATACATGGTTCAGGGGTGGCGGTCACAAAAAATGTAGAGTTAAGGTATTGCAGTGGATGAGGGAAGTAACCGTGTTGGTAAATTCTTTGAGCAACTTCTCTTGAACATATCGGCGACACTGTGATGAATTGGTAGCATTAACCCCATGGATGGTACAGAGGACCAATGGTGATAGTGAACGGAATAACCTAACCCAACTTAATCATGGTGATGGAGTGAAAGTGTCATGGTTAAGAGCGACCTGCTACCAATGAAGTTCTTCAAGTTTTCTTCCCTTTTTCCCCAGTCATTGTGATTAGGAGCTCAGGACCAAGTGACGTAAAATGGTCAAAAATGAAAGTGCTCATAACTAGTTTGAACCTGAATGACCAAATAGAGCTCGTCTTCTTGATTCTGGCACCGTGAACAGTTTGGAAAATGGTCATCGTATGAGAAAGTTATGCCAAAAAGAAGAATTTCCCAATAAACATGGAAATTTTGAATTTAAAAAAAAAATTAAAATAGAATATTCTTTGGAATATTCTGTTTTGGGCAACGAATGGCAAGCTGCCACGTGGCAGGCTTGGAGGCCACCACGTGGCATGGTGACGTCAATAGATTTGGATGGCATATGTCAAAATATATGGGTGGCAGGGAGGTTCGACCCTGCGACCTCCGAGTAAGAAGGGCCACGTCTTTCCAATGAGCCATATGGTTGGGACTTGTTTGGAAAGCGACAGAAACTCAATATGAGTTTTGAACTTCAATGGGTGGGGCCCGAGTGGGGCCAACCCCCATGAATATGTGACCTCTTGCCCAGAACCGCGGGCCTTACCATAACTGTTGACGCCATAAACAAGGGTCACCAGTGCAACGTGTTCACATGCGGGATGAATGGGGAGTTAAGAACCCGTTAACCCGAAAGTTTGGCACAAAATTCAATGCACAGAACCACCAACCGTAAAATGTTCACATGCATACTAACTGCAACGAGTAACCAGCGGTCATACTGGTAGAGTTTTTGGTGGAGCACTCCAAAAATGGAGGAATTGCCTATTTGTCGGGGTTATCTAGTAGTTAGCCAGTTTTAACTATAGTTTTTCTAGGGCAGACTAGGGAGACTTTAATGAGCCATAAATTTGGCTAGGAAAGTCCTTTTTGGATGATTTTTTTCTTTTTGGGTCCCTTCAACCTCTTGAAGCCATTGGCATAGGTTTCACAGCCATCTGAGGTCATTTGTAGTTGTTTTTGCTTCGTGGAAGTTCCAGGAGCCACTAGGGCCAAATCAATTTGGGAGTTGCATTGAGAATTGTGCAGCCAGTGAATGTGGAACGAAGGTCATTCCTAAAGGTTTTCAATATTCTAAATCCATTTCTACAACTCATTTTTCCTGTTGATACAATCTTCTCACTGTTTAGCTTCAGGGAAGCTTTCAGGGCCACTAGGGCCATGTTAGTGCTTGAGCTGTTTGGGGGCTATGTTCATCCATTTTGGTGATTCAAAAGCCTATGTTTTCTATTTTTGACCTTCTCAGTCTAATGGAAAAGGTTTTAGAACCAATTGAGGTCATCTTCACCTCGAAATTCTCCATGCAAGTTCAAAGGGCCACTAGGGCCAATTGGGGAAAATACCGTATAAGGTACAATTTCACTATTTAGTGCTTGGGAAAGAACATGTTTAGCTAATTCCTATCATTTTATTCTATATTTATAATTAGATCTATCTTTCGATACACTCATATTCTTGTATTAGCCTTTGTAGAATTTTTAATACAAGAGGACAAGCCTAGTTTGAGAGGCTCGGTCCAGTAGATGTAGCCTAGGAGGGGTGAACTGGTTCATCATTTTGATGTCTTTATTTGCTGAAGATGGTATACTAAACAAACTGATATAAAGTGATAAACAACAAATATACATAACTTGCATACACACATAATCACCTATACAACTGCAGAAAGTTATTTGTTTTAATCCGCAAGACATTAAACTCCAAGTATGTGTATGTCAATGACTTCTAAGTGTTTGCTTCATTATTTCTTTAGGCAGAGCCTGTAGAGGGCCAGGTAGCCTCTAGAACTCATCCTCTCTGTAGAGGTGACATGCCCGGTGAATGCCCCTACAGTCTATCTTTGTATAAGAAATAAGAAGTTTTCACATTTTCAGAGGTCACTTGGAGTGTATAGCTCACCTTTGAAATTATGGGAAATGGATACCTTATATTCCATTTTCAGATCATATGGTATTAGAGCTTGGGTTGATCATTTATTTGTGTAAAAGGTGTTAAAGCAGTGTAAGAGATTGACTGTTTTATGTGTTGCAAATGGTTGCTTGAATAAGAAGTGGTTTTTTGTTTGACATTTGGTTAAAGCTTGTAATTTGATTGAAAGCTTTGAGAACTCTTATTTGGAAGTTTCTTTTGTTTAATTGACCATTTACATAATGTCAACCTCTTCTACAAGTGAAGTTTCCTCCTTCACAAAATTCTTCAATGATGACATGAAGAATGAGTTCATTAAGGTGAAGGACATGGTACAGATTCTCATTGAGGATCAAAGAGAAAGTTTTAAGCTTCATGCACAATTGTTGGCTATGAAGGACGAGAAGGAAATAATTCTCCAAATACTGCATGATATGGAGAAACAAATCCTTCAAGCTCAAGAAGCTTTGTCCAAGAAAATGCCTGAGGATGAGCTAAATCATTCAAACTTGTCTTCAATTTCCTTAATTGAAAAGTGTGTTGGTTCTTTCGAAAAACATACAAGAGGTATAGAGTCCAAATTAATGTCTAAGATGGGCTATCGAGAAGGCAAAGGTTTGGGAAAGCATGCACAAAGCATGGTTGATCGTATTTCAGTTGTGGAGTGACCCAAGAATGTTGGTCTTGGATATGAACAGTTTAATGGCAAAGAATTCAAATCCTTGAATGCATGTGATGCAAATTTATAAAGAACCTTTATCCCAAGTTCTCAAATGAATATATGCCAAAATTGTTTTAAGAATGATTTCCATTGTTTTAAGCCATCATTGCAACAAGTAGAGGGTAAGCATGTTGCTTATGGCGAACATGCAAATGTAAATAGTTTTCAAGACAAGCACAATGATGAAAGTCTAGTGAGAGTGAAACTCGCTCTTGTCCGGGTAGACAAGTTTGTCACTATTGTTTTAAAAGGTTTAATGACAAAGACAACTCGGTCCTTTTCATGTTTAGGGAGTTTGAAAAGAGACAGAAAGGAAACTCCAGTAGTACTTTTTCTTGGTATAATCCCTTAAGTCCAAAAAAGTATAAAATAATACGAAAGGGATGACATTTCGATAGTTTTAGCAAGCCGAACAAGACAAGTGCTCGATCTTTTTGTGTAATGATCCCTTAGGTCCAAAAAGATACAAATATAGGGGAGGGATGGTGCTTCTCTTTACTTTAAAGTGTTGGAAAGGCCAGTAGCTCGGAAATCTTTTCATATTTTACTCGAGTCTAAAAACAGCTTAAAAGAGACTCGTTTTTGAGGAACAAGTGACGTATCTGGGTAGCAACTGGTTCTAGGTAAGTTTGGAACTTCTCAAACATGGTAGCGTAACGAGGGTGGCTAATAGAATCACTCATCGCAGTTTTTCCTCAAAAGGGAAAACAATCAAGCGGAGGCGTATGATCGGCTAAAAGAGTGGAGGTGACGGTAAGAACACGACCAAGGCTCAAGAGGCTGATAGCAATGTGATCACAAAGGTTATTTACTGAGGGTGAATTCATTTTTTAATGAGCTCGAACTTTGCAGAAATATTGCTCACACCAGTTGTCTTGTAATGATGTCTCTTATTTTGTAGGTTCATTTTTTAGTGATCTTGCCCCATGTGAAACTTTTCTCATTACCTTTTGTATGCAGGCTAGAAATGACCAACTATGGAACTAAGAGTTAGTAAACTGCAGAGGTTAGGTAGGATAGTTTAGAAAAAGCATTTCCTTTGCTTTGTTGTGGCTTCTGACAAAGGTGAATGGTGGATTAGACCAATCGCCTAACCTAAGTAGTTGAATTTAGTAAAATAATATGGGGTTAGAGTTACGTTGGTCGCTTTTCACTTGCGTAAAAAAGGTTTGCATGCCCCCAGGTATAAAGAAAACTAGAGTTTCCAGGTCACCATATGGAAGTCCTTGTATTTAAGCAAGATTGTTTTGTCTACGGAACAAATAAAACACTTCCTTGGATTTTTCCATCGAAATGGACAATGTTGAATGGTATGGCTCGATACTTCCAATCACATAATCTTTGAGGAGATCCTGTTTCAGACTGATCCCATATCCTACACCGAAATGGTGTTTCAGACCAATCATATAACCTACGACGAGGAGATCCTATTTTGGACTGATTCCATATCCTACATGATAATGGTGTTTCAGTCCAATCATATAGCCTACGAGGAAATCTATATTTTCATCTGGGTTCGCCTGCCGAAGCAGACCAGGGTGCATGACCCCTAAGCTTTGTTACATTCACCAAATCACTCGCGGTAATTAGGTGGATGAACTGGAGGTTGAAGAGACATTCCTTGTGCAAAGAGACCATTTAGGGATGGCATTTGACTCGAAGCCGTGTTTGAACCGGGAAATGAAAGCTGGTCAACAAGCTGTACCATTCTGCCTTCATACGGGAAACACATCACCTCGAAGAGTGAGGAAGCAATAGCTCCCATGCTATAAATGTAGTCACGCCCAAGGAGTAGATTGTAATCTAGTGGCCCTTGGACTACTATTAAGTTCAAGTGAACGTTTTTCCTTCTCAAAGTTATTGGCACATTTGGAAGGATCCCTAACGGTCGACTGGTTCCTTTATTAAAGCCTGACAAATTTCAATTCTCAGACAGAAGTGATGGTGAACTAAGCGCTTTCAAAACAGTTGAGGAAAGGATACAAGCAGAAGCCGCTTCATATAATAAAGTGCCAGCCATGATCATTTTGTAAGCTTGTACTATGATTTTGAATGGCACATTATATGGAAGGTAGGGTCCTGCTAGTAGATTCCAATCAAAGAAAATGACTAGATTACTTGGAGGAGGGACCGAATAAACGGCCGGATGAGTATTTTGAAATGGGGAACTTCCTTCCTGTGGTAAAGGAATGGGTAGATTTCCCCCATGTTCATCAGACTATGTTAACAAAAAGAATTTGGACGGTTTTGTTCTCATTCTCTTTGGAGACTGTATCATCTAAAGGTGGACCTTCTGAAGACAAGACTAGGTCGACTGCCATCTCGACCTGTTGAATTTCGTCCGGTGTGGACTCGGAGGGTTTATCTTCAATGATAGGAATTTAAACCGACAACAGAGGTATGTTTGTTAGATTTTCAACTAGCGATGGACTTGGCAAGAGTTTCTTGTATCCAAGCAGAAGTCGTTGTGGTGAAGCAGGACGATTATCCAAGATTCTTTTAGCTTTGTCCAGAAAAGGACAATGGTGGAGGGCATGGTCACCTTCACACAATGTAGAAGGAAATTTATATTTTCCTTTTTGTCCATTAACTTCATTTTCACTACTCAATGGTGTATTCTCAACATGATTGATAGAGGTTGATGACACCGGATGGTGCAAGCGGGGAGACCAGTCTCTTAAGATTTGTGGGATGCAAGGAAAATCTCAATGATAATGGTTTCCTTTGCAAATTATGCATGGAGTTTTGGGTTTAGTACGTGCGGTGTGTCGATTTTCGCTGGATGATGCATGGTTTCCCCCTTGCTGGATCGACTCCTTCTTATTCTTCTCCTTCCCTTTCTTATTCTTCTCAGTTACTTGGTTTTTAGTATCACTAGCTTCACCAAGCGAAGAGGAAGAAGGAGAGGGAGAAACTTTAGCATCATCTGGTTGATGAGGAATTACGGTGTTTTGAATGACAGAGGTCGAGAATAGCCATATCGGCAGGCCAATTATGATTCTTGGAAGGGACAATGTAGCCATGTACGGAGAACCAATATCTCCCCAAGAAGAGAAAGGACTAGGATTCCCCCCAAGAGGAAATCCTTGATTGGTGGACTCCATTACCTCAACCTAACATCAATGAGGGAACATGGATGTTTTTCCGAATTAAATAAATTTTATGATGCTTTGACACAACTTTCTTTTTCAAATTTTAAGAGTCAAGAAAAAGCTAAAGGTGACTCTAGCTGCCTTTGATTTTTAATGAGCCTGAAGTGACAAGTGCTCAGATGGACCTTTACTTTTAAGGATTCAAAAAGGAACGAAAGTGACCACTCTGGAAATATAGACAGAGGGATTACCAAACCAATTGCAAAACTGCAATATACACCTTGGTGGTAAATTAAAGAGAAATTACCAAGGACTTTATGTATGACAATCAATCTTCTCGAATGATGTGTTCATTGCATTACGATCAATAGGGCAGTAGACATGGCTTCCTAAGGATAAAGGATATCATCCTATTGTGGTCTCCCAATATATACTTGATGGTATGGAGAGCACAAGTTCGTATTGGCACTTGTTGTATCAAAGAGCAGGAATCACCCAACCTTTGATGAAAACGATAGTTACCAGGCTTTACGACGCCAGAATACGTCTCTAACCTAGACTTCTAGATGTTGTGTGTTAGGTTCTAAAGAATTTTTATGTTCATTGAGGTTTATTTTATAGTTGATCTTTTTAAGAAGTTTTCCTTTCAAGGTTCATCGCATGATGTAGATGTAAAATTCCTAAATATGCAATCTAAAATGATAAATAGTCGTTTGTTTTCTTTTAGCAATGAAAATCCTAGCTACTAAGGAAAGAGGAGTATGATTCTTTCAACAAAGAGCATAGAGCACACACTAAATGCACTTTTCCTAAATCAATTTCCACAAGCAATCTAAATGTAAATGCACATGCATGTATTTTTTTTTCCTGTTTCCTTAATGTGAGAATGCCAAAAAGAAAAATAAGTACAGATCTGAGCTACTTTTATTCAAAGCGACACTTCAACAATTTATTTTTCAAAACAAAAGGAAGACTAAGACGACACTTTCAATTTCGAATGGAAAACTTCTTTCAACACTTCAAATATTGACAATTCAAATCAAATACAATGAAAAAAGTAAAATCAACTACCTAGAATAGGAAGACTTTATGAAACTCTTCTTTTTGACTCAAAATGACAATTACGACACTTTTGAATCAAAAGATGACAATTCGATTAAGCTACTCTTGACAAAGGAGGATTGTAAATGATAACAAATACATAAAAAACATTCACAATTCCTTATCAATGGAGGCTGAATAATGTAAAGGAAGAAGGCTTCAACAATGATATACTAATCAAAAGCAACAAAACTACTGAATAGAGCTGAAAACAATGAAGAAAAAAACAATTTCCAGAGAGGGAAACAATCTCATTCAATCATTGCACCTGTCCTTAAGGGAAATAGGGATGCATCTCAACTGCAACACATGGGAGGTGTGATGCATCCAGATTACCAATGAGAGACAATGCGATGGTCCAGAGAATGAAACTGAGCTTGGTTTTTGCTCAAAATTTTGTAGCTAAGTTCAACTATTTTAGTCAAGATATGATAGACAGTAAACACAAAATATAGGGGTATGATCTTATGAGGTTATTGAGCTACTACCATGGCACTTAGGATGTTTGCAAGTTAGATGTTTATTTCATAAACAAACCCGGAGATTGACTGAAGCAGCATTGATCTACTTTGAACTTGCATAGCAAATGTTGTTCAAAGGCTAGCTAGCTAACTTCAGGCTCCGTCTGTAGTTTATAAAGAAAACAAATAGAAACAAACAAACAAAATATTCACTCCCTAGCAGAGTCGCCATTTTGTTTTTGAGAAAACTAGTGTCGCTATTTGATCTGCTAGTCTCACTAAGACGGGTAGTTATCTTAGAAACAAACAATTCAAAGAAACTTGTATTTTCCTTTATGGATGATAGATAAGAGAGAAGCAGAGAGCACCAACCTCAGTCTTTTGCTTGGCTCCTTGCTTGTTTCCTCTCTCCTTTGATAGAGCTTCGCCACTCATTTCTCACTTGTCCCACTTCAAAGAACACCTGTAGAGGCAAAGCAGGAAAATACCATCAAAGCATAGAGATTTATAATAACATAAACAATGTAGAATCAGATGTACATTAACCATACAATTGCATTCACAAATACAAGATTTACAAGTGCACAAGTATATGGAGGAAAACTTAAACAACTTTATTGATAGTAGAAGTAGAAGAGAGGATTACAACCCAGCTATCTGATCCAACATCATCCTCCCAATTTGAAAGCCCTCTTCACCTCATGAAAAGCAATATCACCCAACAATACAATGTCTCAAAGAGAAACTAACAACACTTCCTTACAAAGTACAAAATCCCAGCCTCTGGATCTCTAGAATGAGGGATCCATTTAAAGGTATTTGCAGAGAGGTGACTCAGCTTCTGGGTTTTTTATTAGTGTCATTTCATTGATAGTTCTTGGTTCCACTTGGATATTGCATGATCTCTTACTCATCCCTATGCGAATTCAGAGAGGCAAGTGTCATATGAGCAATTTCTAGAAGATTCTCTGAGTTTCCACTTAGCAAACTGCCTCTACCATTTGTCTGATCTTGCTCATTGCACCCTACAGGAGGACTTTGCAGTATGCATTGCACCCCTTGTGTGTAACAGGTGAGATGCATCGCACCCTCAGCATGGAGCAATCTGTATGGTCTAGTTTTGACCACTTCTGAGTAGTTTTTAAGGGAGAACTTCTGGGAAATGATGTAATCAGTTGACCTTGATCCTTCAGGGCTTGAAACAACATTTTCAAGGGTTTAAGAGCCCTTGGTTTATCAGCATATGTGATTGGGGTTGCAGTGCCAAAATATGTATATAAAAGTTCCCCCCTAAAGCATGAGGTCGTAAATCTTGTGATGTCGGGTGAAATGCTTTATCATGAGGATCTGAGGTTTTTCTAACTGGAAGGTGACCTGTATAAAATACAATATAATACATTATTTTCATTTTATTTTCATGATCTAGTTGAGGAGGGCATTCTCATGCTCAGCTTTATAAATTTATCTTCATGAATATAGGACATATAATCATTCGCTGTTGCAGACTGGTGGTTGAGCCATCATCCTTTAGCTTGGATGAGCATCTGTGTAGTTATCGTGTACATTTGATGTCTTTATTTTCCTGAATATATCATAGCCCAGATGGATGAAACTAGATCTAGGGTCTTCAAAACTCATTCAATCTTCGCTCGATGTACAAGTTGATCCATGTGAAAAGATGTTCTGAAGTCGAACATCGAAAGGCATCGCTTAATTACCAGCCAATGATGTAAGTTGTTAAAAGGCGCGAGAGGAATCACCAGTAATGATAATGGCCCTCAAGGTACTATAGTACAATTCATGTGGTGTGAATATAGGATCTCATGTCGAACACCACACAAAATCTTTTGGTTGAAGGTCGTTGATGTGAATGTGTCGTTGAAAGTGAGAAACTTGCCATTAAGGCACGCAAGCTTCAAAGTACTGAAAGGGTTGTTCCTAAGTCAACTTCTTGGATAATGTGCTGATGTCAACAAGAAGTGACCCATCGTAGGAGGGCCTTAATGAATCCCACATCTACGACATGAAACGAAGCAAATGATTTTCTGGAGGTGAAAACGATCTGATGATACAAGGTTCATGGGTGGCAATCATGAAAATGGAGAGTGAAGGTATTGCAATGGATGAGGCATTAGCTGGGTTGGTGAATTCTCTGAGTGAATTCTCTTGAACATATTGGTGACACTGTGATGGATTGGTAGCATTAACCCCATGGATGGTATGAAGGACCAATGGTGATGGTGAAGGGAATAAGCTAACCTGACTCAATCATGGTGATGGATTGAAAGTGTCATGTTCAAGAGCGACTTGCTACCAATGAATTTCTTCAAGTTTTCTTCTCTTTTCCCCCAGTTATTGTTGACCAGTACCTCTTTACTTTTGTCAAGCTTGAGGAGGATAACATATGCTTGTTCTATAATTTTCCCTTCGGGAAAACTTGTTGCTCTATTTTAGCGAGTCTAGCGACAATGAAACTTGCTCTTGTCTAGGTAGACAAGTTTGTCGCTATTGTTTTAATGAGTTTAACGACAAATACAACTTGGTACTTTTCATGTTTAGAGAGTTTGAAAAGAGACAAAAAGGAAACTCCAGTAATCCTTTTTCGTGGTATAATCCCTTAAGTTCGAAAAAGTATAAAATAATACGAAAGGGATGATTTTTCGATAGTTTTAGGGAGCCAAACAAGATAAGTGCTCAATCTTTTTGTGTAATGATCCCTCAGGTCCAAAAATATTAAAATATAAGGGACAGATGGTGCTTCTCTTTACTTTAACGAGCTGGAAAGGCTAGTAGCTCGACAATCTTTTCATATTTTACGAGTCTAAAAAGAGCTTAAAAGAGACTCGCTTTTGAGGAATGAGTGATGTATCTAGGTAGCAGCTGGTTCCAGGTAAGTTTGGAACTTCTCAAACACGGTAGCATAATGAGTGTGGCTAATAGAATCACTTATCGCAGTTATTCCTCAAAAGGGCAAACAATCAAGTGGAGGTGTCTGATTGGCTAAAAGAGTGGAGGTGACAGTAAGAACACGACCAAGGCTCAAGAGGCTGATAGAAATGTGATCACAGAGGTTATTTACGAAAGGTGGCTTCATTTTTCAATGAGATTGAATCTTTTATAAACTATGATCAGTGGCGGGTTTATTTTTTAATTACCTTGAACCCTGCGGTAACACTACTCGTTGCTAGGTTTATTTTTTAATTATCTTGAACTTTGCGGAAACATTGCTCGTGCCAATCGTCTTGTAAATATGTCGATTATTTTGTATGTTCATTTTTTAGTGAGCTTGCCCCATGCGAAACTTTTCTCATTGCCTTTTGTATGTAGGCTAGAAACGACCAACTATAGAACTAAGAGTTAGTGAACTGCTGAGGTTGGGTAGGATAGTTTAGAAAAAAACATTTCCTTTTGAACTTACCGAAGAACCCACAGTATGAACATTTTAATATATTAATATTAATTAATATTAATTAATTTAATTGATTTAATATATTAATATTAATTTAAGATATTATTATAATTAATTTAATATACTAATATTTATTAATATTAACTAATTTAATTTTAATAATATATTAATTCTAATTAATTTAATATAGTAACATGATATTTAATATCATTATTAATTAATTTAGTTTACTCATATTAATTATTATTGACTAATTTAATTATACTAATCTTAATTATTTTAAATTAATATTAATTAATTAATATATTATTATTAATTAATATTAATTAACTAATTTATCATTAATTAATTTCATATATTAATTAAATTATAACAATCAATTTAATATATTATTATTAATTATCATTAAATAAAAATTTTCAAAACATTCAATTATCATTCAATTTTAATATATTAATATTAATTAAATTAAGATATTAATATTAATTAATCAACTCGATTTATTAATACTAATTAATTTAATATATTAATATTAATATATTAATTTCTAGATTAGTTAATTTAATTTATCAATATTAGTTAGCATTAATTAATTTAATTTAATATTCTAATATTAATTAAATTAATATATTAATATTAATTTAATATTAATTTTTAATTTTAATTTACTATTAATTAACTTAATATTAATATTAATTAGTTTAATATTAGTATTGATTAATTTAATTCAATCCTCAAAAAAAAAAAAATAATAATTTTAAAAATTTCTCTAATCCTAAATATTCCAATTTATAAATTAATGTTCATTTCTCAAAAATAAATTAACATATTAAAAAAGTAAAATAAAATTAATATATTAACATATGCTAAAAAAAATAAAAAAAATTAATCTTATTATCCCTCAACAAACAAATAAATGACTAAAATGAATAATGAATTAAATTAAATTAATCATTCAAGCCGACCTTGCTTATTAAAAATTGGTTTCACATCATTATTTATTACCTTCAAAGCAGCTCTTCTTCTATCATCATTCATAAGTCCTCATGATGGATCCTAGTTGGGATTTGAAACGTTGGCATAAAAATGTTCATACTGTGGGTTCTCCTGTAAGTTCAAAAGATACAAACCACAGATCTCTTAAATCCAGAACATTTCCTTTGCTTTGTGGGGGCTTTTGACAAAGGTGAATGGGTGATCAGATCAATCACCTAACCTAAGCATTTGAAGTTAGTAAAATACTACAGGGTTAGAGTTATGTTGGCCTCTTTTCACTTGCGTAAAAAAGGTTTTCATGCCCCCAAGTATAAAGAAAAGTAGAGTTTCCAAGTCACCATATGGAAGTCCTTGCATTTAAGCAAGATTATTTCATCTACGGAACAGATAAAACACTTCCTTGGCTTTGTCCATCGAAATGGACAAAGGTGAATGGTATGGGTTGGCACTTCCAATAACATAACCTTTTAGGAGATCCTGTTTCAGGCTGATCCCATATCCTACACAGAAATGGTGTTTTAGATCAATCATATAACCTACGATGAGGAGATCCTGTTTCAAAATGATTCCATATCCTACACGGAAATGGAATTTTAGTCCAATCATATAAACTACGAGGAAATCTATATTTTCATCTGGGTTCGCCTACCGAAGCAGACTAGGGTGCATGCCCCCCTAAGATTTGTTACATTCACCGAATCACTCGCGGTAATTACATGTGTTATCACTTAAAAAAAAAAAAAGCTGATATATGTAACTTTTCATCCTAGCCCGATGACAAAGGTGAGTGCTAGTCCATGCTCGTTTTGATTTTTTTTTTCTTAGAGTCTGAAGTTTTAAGAGGTCACGAGTCAAGTTATTCTTATCTACCATTGGTTCTCCTCCATTCACCACTGTTTCATAGCCACGTGTCATCTTATGTGAGTCATCGAGTCTTTTAGTAATTTCACAGCGCATACATACTATTAAAGTGTTTTTACAACGCTTTTATAGTTTAACAGTTTCGCAGCGCAAACCCTATTAGGCAATTTCACAGCGCATCATTCAAATTTAAAACTAATCGCGTTGCGAAATCAGGGATTCGTACATTTCGCAACAAATCTTTCCCGAAATGTCAAGTCCGTTAGGTGAGTCACAGGCCGTGTCATCTCATGTCAGTTCATGTACCCCTCTTATCACATTCCACCACCCATTGCCATTATCACCACCACTAGATCTGTTGATATGCACGGATCATCATTTCCAAGAAAGACCACCGTGCATATATCTTAATGATCGTTGTAAATCTTGCATGAATAACAAATCTGCAAGATTGCAATTTGAGAGATTTTAAACGGCAAGATTTCAAGTTCAAATACAAGTATGATCAAGCGAGGTGGAAAATCAAGCGAGGCTGGAAATCAAGCGAGGTAGAATTCAAATAGAAGCTGAATCACAATTCAAACCAGAGCTGGTAGTCATTGTTTGCGAATCTTTGGAAAAAATCAATGGAGAAAAAATAACACAGATCTAGCAAATGTCTAAGGAACGAGCCCGAAGGCCTTGATATCACATTAAGGAATAAAGAGGTGGAGAAAGCATTCAAAAAAGTCGGGTGCTAGAATTTTTGCAAGAAGTTACAAGGAGGACATGCACAGGTAACTAAAGAATTTGCGCTTAATTTCACAGGCTTGAATTCACAGGTAGCTATGATAGAATTGCAGGTCTTGCCAGTGATAATATCCACTGTGACAGAGATCCCACGAGGACAAGAGGAATGGTTTAAAAATTTCAAATTTGACATGAATCCTTGCAAGGAGTTTTTAAAGAATGAGTTTGTAAATGCAGATTTAAGTAAGGCAGTGCCCAGGAGCTATGTCAAAGAATATTATGCTCATTTACTCACCTGCATACAAAAATATTTGACTTGTGAAGGAAGGTATAACAAGGTGTACTCGTACCATTTTAAGCTCTTTTTGCATTTCACAGGGAAGGTCTCCATTGATCTACCTTTTTATCTTTTCCGTAGTTTGAGTAGGATGTGTGATAAGGTACAATTGAGGAAAGAGGATTGTGAAACCTCTTTGTTTCACTGTGGTTTGATTAAACTACTGGTCTTAGATGAGCTTCAAAGGGTAGGCAAAGATTGGCATTCATTCATTTTTATGGCTGGCTTCAAAATCCAGACTGGCCTCAGTCCTCTACCTGCAAGAGATTTCACAATAGCGGAGCTCCAAACAGAAGCAAGAGCTAAGAGAGTTCCAAATTCACAAGCAAGAAAACAAGTGAGAGAGCCAGTACAACCACTCATCATTCAAGACACACCTTAGAAATCAACTAAGGAAAAATCTCATGTTAAAAATACTATACCTGAAGCAAGCGCATATGAATTAGTCTCAAGGAGAAGAACAAGAGGTCAGATGGCTAAGGAGAAAGGTAAAGCAGTAGCAGTTGAAGAAAGTCCAGTTTCCAAGGGAAGTCTAAATGATTTATTGCAGGCTATTGACTTTGAGGAGTCCCTACTAGTTCAAGATGAATTGAGGCAGTCAGAAAAAGAGAGTACAAAGAAAGCCAAAGCCTCAAAAAGGCTTAAATTTGATGAGCAAGATGAACAATTTGTTTTTAAACCTAGAAGACCTATGACAAGGAGATTTCAGTAAGTACAGGAAGCACTACCAAGAACAGAGGAAACAGGGGAAGAGACACAACACCAGCAAAGGAAGAACACAGGTAAAACAGTCATTACATCCAAAGAAGACAATATAGCAGACCTGAAAAAGCAAATTGGAATCAGCTAAGCATGAGATTTCCAAACTGAAGAAAGCTGATAGAAGACATGCATTCGTGCAAGCTAATTATTACAGAATTAAAACCCTATGGAAGGAGAATGCAGCTGTAGAGGTGGTTGACTGTAACACGCAATTTCATTATTGGACAGTGCCGGCAATCAAAGACGCCAAGTACATCAAGATGATTAATATGCAACTGAGAGCTGGGAATAATGTTATGAAGAAACAAATAGAAAATCTAAAGGCACAGTTAAGCCAGCTTAAAGAACCTGCTAAATGAAATCACCGTTCAAATAAGACTTTGTTTTGAGTTTTGATGAGTTTAATTGATTTCACCCTTCTGAAGAAACCTAAATGCCCATTCAGTTTTTTGAAAAGTCTAAAGGAAGTTTTGGCAACAAAGTGCTCGATTAATAAAATTCTCGGGTTTAAAAACAATGTCTTTTAAACAACTCAGCAGTTTCGTAGCGCGCTACGAAACTGCTGAAGGTGATGATTTCAACATAAATCAACCAGTTTTGAAGCAGAAGCGGGAAAATTTTGAAGGAAAAATGTACGCAAGGAGACATCTGAAGCTACATCAACCAATCAGACTAAGAAAAGTGGAGATAAATGGTTTAGATCAAAAGTTGCATTTTGTCATAAGTAGTTGAAGCATGGTTTAGACAACCTGAATGCGTTTTTGGTTTTAAAGACAGTGGACAACACATCATCAAGTCATGTTTTAAAATAGTGGACAACACATCAATAGACGTGGCCACCTGTCATGTTTTGGGAAACAAAGATGAAAGACAGACTTATGTGGATTTGAAAACCATAAAACCGAGAAGCAAGGATAGTCTCCTATTTTTTCTGAACAGTGAAGAGGATACAGCATACAAGAGCAGCGTGGAGCATTGAACACCCATATTAGCCAAACTGAAAGAGAACCAGATGTCAAAGAAAGATAATTATCTTAATCAAAGCCATTATTCATGTAATATGGAGTTAGAGTCCTATTTGATTTAGATCTCTAAAAAACTCCAGTTAACAATTTGTTGTATTTATTAAGTAGTTAAAGTTTAATAGCTGTCAGTAATAGAAGTAGTTGTCGAATTCCCCTCATGCTTGAGGAGGAATCCCAATCAGTTAGAATAAGAACTCTATATATAGCTAAAGCAGCAATGTACTCAAGGTTGGAAATTTTATGAAAAGGCTGGTATTTGGCTTATGTAAACTTTGTTTCAGTAATACATGTTTGGCTTTACTTCTCAGGATTCATGAGGGATTTTTATGTTCAGAATATGTGATGTTGTCCTTTTCCTAATTATTGCAGTGGTATGGATGTGTAATCACTCAGAATTCACTTAAGGTGCTCTGACTTCCTGTATGCAGTCATAAACTGTGTGGTCCTATATGAGTTTTTATGTTCTAAATATTTAGATGATGAATGCCCTGACTTCTATGTAAGGTTGAGTTCATTGTTATATTGAGATGTTGTTGATTCCATAAGCCCAATGGATAGTTGTTAAATGTGTTTCCACCATTCATATTCTCACAGTTATTTTACAAGAGTTAGCCATCTTATCTATAATCAAAATCATTAACCCCTTTTGAGAGAGCCCTCTCAGGTTGAGGAGGCTAAGCCTCAGCCTAAAGTAGGTTTGAAATAGTTACTTAGAGTCAACCTGAACAACAGCCTATCAGGATCTGATTTTGAGATAAAAACATGCATGAATTGGAGGTTGAAGATACACTCCTTGTGCAAAGAGACCATTTAGGGATGGCATTTGACTCGAAGCTGTGTTTGAATTGGAAAATGAAAGCTGGTCAACAAGCTATACCATTCTGTCTTCATAAGGGAAACACATCACCCGGAAGAGTGACGAAACAATAGCTCCGATGCTATAAATGTAGTCACGCCCAAGGAGTAGATTGTAATCTAGTGGCCCTTGGACTACCATTATGTTCAAGTGAATGATTTTCCTTCTCAAAGTTATTGGCACATTTGGAAGGATTCCTAATGGTCGACTAGTTCCTTTATTGAAGCCTGACAAATTTTGATTCTCAGGAAGAAGTGATGGTGAACCAAGTCCTTTCCAAGTAGTTGAGGAAAGGATACTCACGGAAGCCCCTTCATCTATGATAGTGACAGCTATGATCATTCTGTAAACTTGTACTATGATTCTGAACGACACATTAGATGGAAGACAGGGTCCCACTAGTAGATTCCAATCAAAGGAGATGACTAGATTGCTTGTAGGAGGGACCAAATAAATGACTGGATGAGTCTCTTGAAATGGGGAACTTCCTTCTTGTCGTAAAGGAATGGGTAGATTGCCCCCATGTTCATCAGACTCTATGTTAACAAAAATAATTTGAACGATGTTGTTCTTATTCTCTTTGGAGATTGTATCATCTGAAGGTGGACCTTCTAAAGACAAGACTGGGTTGATTGCTGTCTCGACTTGTTGACTTTGGTCTGGTGTGGACTCAAAAGGCTTATCTTCAATGATAGGAATTTCAACCGACAACAGAGGTATGTCTGTTGGATTTTCAACTAGCGATGGACTTGGCAAGAGTTTCTTGTATCCAGTCGGAAGTCGCTGCAGTGAAGCAAGATGGTAATCCAAGACTCTTTTAGCTTCATCTAGAAAAGGACAACGGTGGAGGGCATGGTCAGCTTCACACAATCTACAAGGAAATTTAGATTTTCCTTTTTGTCCATTGACTTCATTTTCACTAGTTGATGGTGTATTCTCAACATGTTCAATAAAGGTTGATGACACCGGATGGTGCAAGAAGGGAGACCAGTCTCTCACGATTCATGGGATGTGAGGACAATCTTGATGATAGTGGTTTCCTTTACAAATTATGCATGGAGTTTTGGGTTTAGAACATGTGGTGTGTGGATTTTCACCAGACGATGCATGGTTGCCCCCTTGCTGGACCGACTTCTTCTTCTTCTTCTCCTTCCCTTTCTTCTTCTTCTCAGTTACTTGGTTTTTAATATCATTAGCTTCACCAAGCGAAGAGGAAGAAGGAGAAGGAGAAACAAACGAAGTAGAAGGTGAGGGAGTAACTCCAACATTCTCTGGTTGCTGATTCAATTGCTGAGGAATTACAGTGTTTTGAACGACAAAGGTCGAGAATAGCCATACCGGCAGGCCAATTGTGATTCCTGGAAGGTACAATGTAGCCATGTATGGAGCACCAATATCACCCCAAGAAGAGAAAGGACTAGGATTCCTCCCAAGGGGAAATCCTTGATTGGTGGACTCCATTACCTCAACCTAAGATCAATGAGGGAATAGGGATGTTATTCCGAATTAAATAAATTTTATGACACTTTGACACAACTTGATTTTTCAATTTTTAAGAGTCAAGAAAAAGCTAAAGGTGACTCTAGTAACCTTCGATTTTTTATGAGCCTGAAGTGACAAGTGCTTAGATGGACCTTTTCTTTTAAGGAGTCGAAAAGGAACGAAAGTGACTACGTTGGAAATATAGACAAAGGGATTACCAAACTAATCGCAAAACTGCAATATACACCTTGGTGGTAAATTAAAGAGAAATTACCAAGGACTTTACGTACGACAGTCAATCTTCTTGAATGCTATGTTTAGTGCATTGTGATCGATAGGGTAGCAGACATAGTTGCCTAAGGATAAAGGATATCAGCCTATTGTGGTCTCCCAATATATACTCGATTGTATGGGGAGTACAAGTCTGTACTAGCACTTGTTGTATCAAAGAGGAGGAATCACCCAACCTTCGATGAAAGCAATAGTTACCAGGCTTTACAACGCCAAAATAAGTTTCTAGCCTAGACTTCTAGATGCTGTGCGTCAGGCTCTAAAGTATTTTTATGTTCATTGAGGTTTATTTTATAGTTGATCGTTTTAAGAAGTTTGCCTTTCAAGGTTCATCGTGTGATGTAGATGTAAAATTCCTAAATATGCAATCTAAAATGATAAATAGTCATTTGTTTTCTTTTAGCAATGAAAATCCTAGCTACTAATGAAAGAAGAGTATGATTCTTTCAATAGAGAGTAGAGAGCACACACTAAATGCATTTTTCCTAAATCAATTTCCGCAAGTAGTCTAAATGTAAATGCACATACATTATTTGGTTTTCCCGTTTCCTTTATGTGAGAATGCCAAAAAAGAAAACTAAGTACAGATATGAACTACTTTTCTTCAAAGCGACACTTCAGCAATTTCTTTTTCAAAACGAAAGGAAGACTAAGAAGACACTTTCAATTTCGAATGGAAAATTGCTTTCGACACTTCAAATATTGACAATTCAAATCAAATACAATGAAAGAAGTACAATCAACTATATAGAAGAGGAAGACATTATGACACTCTTCTTCTTGACTCAAAATGAGAGTTACGACACTTTTGAATCAAAAGACGACAATTTAATTAAGCTACTCTTGACAAAGGAGGACTATAAATGATAAAAAATACATAAAAAAAATTCACAATTCCTTAACAATGGAGGTTGAATAATGTAAAGGAAGAAGGCTTCAACAATGATATGCTGATCAAAATTAGCAAAACTACTGAATAGAGTTGAAAAAAATGAAGAAAAAACCAATTTCCAGAGAGGGAAACATTCTCATTCAATCATCGCACCTGTCCTTAAGGGAAATAGGGATGTATTACACCTCCAACACATGGGAGATGTGATGCATCCACACTGCCAATGAGAGAGTGGGATGGTCCAGAGAATGAAACTGAGCTTGGCTTTTGCTCAAAATTTGCAGCTAAGTTCAACTATTTCAGTCAAGTTATGATAGAAAGTAAACACAAAGTATAGGGGTATGATCTTATGAGGTTATTGAGCTACCACCATGGCACTTAGGATGTTTGCAAGTTAAATGTTCAGTTCATAAGCAAACTTGGAGATTGACTGAAGTAGCGTTGATCTACTTTGCACTTGCATAGAAAATTTATTTTGAAGGCTAGCTGGCTTAAATTCAGGTTCCGTCCGTAGTTTATAAAGAAAACAAATAGAAACAAACAAACAAACTATTTTCTCCCTAGCAGAGTTGCCATTTTGTTTCTGGGAAAACTAGTGTCGCTATTTGATCTCCTAGTCCCACTAAGACGGGTAGCTATCTTAGAAACAAACAGTTCAAAGCAACTTGTGTTTTCCTTTATGGATGATAAATAAGAGAGAAGCAGAGAGCACCAATCTTAGTCTTTTGCTTCGCTCCTTGTTTGTTTCCTCTCTCCTTTGATAGAGCTTCGACATTCCTTTCTCATTTGTCCCACTTCAAAGAACACCGGTAGAGGCAAAGCAGCAAAATACCATCAAATCATAGATATCTACAATATCATAAACAATGTAGAATCAGATGTACATTAACCATACCATTGCATTCACAAATACAAGATTTACAAGTGCATAAGTATATGGAGGAAAACTCAAACAATATTGATAATAGAAGTAGAAGAGAGGATTACAACCGAGCTATCTGATCCAGCATCATCCTCCCAGCATGAAAGTCCTCTTCACCTCATGAAAAGCAAGATCACCCAACAATACAATGTCTCAAAGAGAAACCAACATCACTTCCATACAAATTACAAAATTCCAGCCTCCGGATCTCTAGCATGAGGGATCCATTTATAGATATTTACAGAGAGGTGAGTCAACTTCTGGGTTTTTGATTAGTTTCATTTTGTTGATAGCTCTTGGTTCCACTTGGATATTTCATGATCTCTTACTCATCCCTGGGTGAATTGAGAGAGGCAAGTGTCATATGAGCAGTTTCTAGAAGATTCTCTAAATTTCCACTTAGAAAACTGCCCCTGCCATTTATCTGCTCTCACTCATCGCACCCTATGGAAGGAATCTTTAGTATGCATTACATCCCTTGTGTGTAACAGGTGATATGAATCACATCCTCAACATGGAGTAGTCTGTATGGTCCAATTTTGACCAGTTCTGAGTATTTTTTGTGGGAGAACTTTTGAGAAATGATGTAATCAGTTGACCTTGATCCTTTAGGGTTTGAAACAACACTTTTAGGGGTTTAAGAGTCCTTGTTTTATCAACATACGTGATTGGGGTTGCAGTGGCCAAATATGTTTATAACAGTGGGGTTTAGTCCCAACACCTCATGGGGATGGGGAGGGGTTGAGGATGGAAGAAACCATAAGGGAATTAGAAAGACTATCCCATTGGTAGGTAAATCATTCTTCCATTTAAATT